>JAQGBS010000810.1:0-18854 GCA_034698545.1 Acrobeloides obliquus
TTTTTGTTTTTCAGACTTTCCACGATCGTTTCAACAGGATAGATTTTTGATTCTAAGTTTTTTAAAATTTCCATTATCTTGGTTTGATGTGCGACGTCACCGGAATCGATGTTTCATACAATTACCTTGCAAAAGATATCTTTGACCCTGAGTTAAAAAAATTAGCCGATTTGGTGTCAATTTTGAAATTCGCATATTTTGGCTCCTAGGTAGTTAGGGTAATCCCCTAATTATTTAATTTTTACAAAAAAATTTTGTTACAGCATAATATCGTCATCGTGTTCCCCATAATCGAAAACCCTCGAGTGCAAAAAATTAGCTGATTTGGAGCTATTTTTGAAATTCGCATATTTTCAATTTGTAAGGAATAACCCCCTTATTAATCCTATTGTCTTTTTTATGAGAATAAGAAAAAAAAGTTGGCGCTCCATATCGCAATGAAAAGCTACTACACAATAGGGACCACCCATGTGAAAATGTTTTTCTGAAAATGATCCCTCTTGGATTAAAAACATGTGGGAATCCTAATTTGACATTTTCAAAACAAAAAAACGCTTCCCTGATTCAGGGAAGGCGTATTGTGTATTGAAACGAAAAGTCGCAAAATGAATATATAAGAAAAAGCGTTGTTTTTAAACCAAAATATTTTTTCCTCGAGTTTTCGCGTTAATATATAGCTTTTTTTGAGTCCGAGGAATTTTATAAATGTCAAATTCGGATTCCCCGCACATTTTTACTCTGAAAGGGATCATTTTTAGGCAAAAATCGCATTTTTGTGATTTATCGCTTCAATACACAATACGTTTTCCCTGAATCAGGAAAGCGTTTTTGCGTTTCGGAAATGTCAAATTCGGATTCCCTGCATGTTTTTACTCCTAGAGGAACATTTCCAGAAAATTTTCACGGGGATGGCCCCGTTATTGTATAGTAGCTCCCCAATAGATAAAGAAGACAACCGTCCGCATGTTAAACAACGTCGAGCCCGCAGGTTTGCTTCCGCTAGAATCAAAACATTTGAACTTAATTTTTTTAAATTTGTATGAAGCAAAAAAATGCTTTCCGAAAAAATTTTCTAATTCAAAATTTTGAAACTACCTGCGGGCTCAACTTTGCTTAACTTGCCAGATCGGACGGTCTGCTTCTCTATTAACTACACTATCTATCGCCAATTTTTTCCTTACTTTTGTGAAACAGACATGCGAAACAGGCTATACAAAAGTCTTACCATAAATTTCTAACAAAAAATCATCTAGCCGTTGTGCTTGACAATTACTTCTTTTAGCTTTGATAGGTCCTTCGGTTATTGTAGACACATCTTTCAAGATTTTCAATATTTCTTTAGTGTTCATGTAATTAATATCGATATTTCCATATTCTGTATCCTTTAGATATTGAATCACTTCCTGGGCCGATCGATCTTGATACTTCTGCTTCACATTTACACGGATATTAGTCCAATTGTCCATATTTGTTCCATTTATATACAAGCGAAATTCGGGAAGATCTCCAAAAGAAGCGCGATACAGCCGAATTTCTTCTTTTAAGAACCATAAAACATTAAAGTATCTAGTTGGCAACAAGTTTTTAAGCGAAACAATCAGGTTGTTCCATTCTTGGCAAACCATTTGACATTGTGCAGTATCTTCTCGTTCTAAACAATGCAGGACGTCACAAATAATTTCATTTGGAGTTCTTGGTAATATTGGTGATGGAGTCGCATCCATTTTGATCTAAAAGTTCAATTATAAAAAGTTTTCGTTAATTATATTTAAAAAATGGGTAATCAGTTTTTAAACAGTATGTTGGAAAGAAATTTACTGATATAAAGGAAAAGTATAGTAAAGAAAAAGTATATTAGCAAAAAAATCTAGTAGAATAAAAAATACTCAATCGAATATTGAAAAAAAACATTGAGTAAAACTGGGTCAGCAAAACGAATGTTTCAAACAAGAAATTTTGAATTTCAAGCAAATTATACTATGATCATACGTGCACTAACTGCAGCAAAAATGTTCCGTACACGTTGGTTTTTTCGCAAAAATTGATGAAACTCGAAATTTTAAAAACGAGTCACGCCATTCGACTCAGCTCAACAAGACGAATAGAACGATTACCATAACATGGGGTTTTCCATCCCGAGCCCATGGCCGAATAACTAAAGTGACAGATTTGCAATTAATAAGCTCGGGTTCGAAACCGCTTCGAATTTAAAGTTGTCCAAATTAATGAAAATTTTATATCTCTAATTGCACCTCTCAAACACTTTGTATTCTTTTTGGGTCAGTAAATCCTTGCTGTTGTTGTATAGTGAGGTTAGGTTTTATAAAACTTAAAATTACTATTACTAATAGCTTTAGAAAATATTTACTGACCCAAAAATGATTGCAAAGTGTCTTAGTGGCCAAGATAGAGATATGAAAAATTTTCATGGAAATTGGACAACTTTAAATTTGAAGCGAGATTTGAACCCTAGCCTATAAACTGTAAATTTGTCACTTTAGCCATTCCACCGTGGGATCGGGTTGCGAAACCCCATGTTATGGTATTCGTTCTAATCACCTTGTTGAGCTAAGGGGTCATCCAGATATTACGTAATCATGTTGGGGGGTAAACCATCAAAAAGTTGATTACGTAATATCTGGATGACCTCTAAGTCGAATGGCATGACTCGTTGTTAAAATTTCGAGTTTCCGTCAATTTTTGCTACAAAAAACCATTGTTCGTAAACGAAAAGATACCTTTGCCCTCCCCCCCCCCAAGATGGTTATTAATAATAATGTTGTGCAGTTGTTAATTGGAACTACATATCAAAATATTGATTTTTTCAAATTGTTTTGGATTATTTTAAAAACGGTTGGAAATTGTTCGTCATGCCTAAAAACGATATAGTCATTTTTTCGTTGAAAATGTTGATTTTCCAATTAATTCGTTGAAAGTAAATTTAGGTATTTTACGGTAATTTACGTAAATTTACAAGCTTTTACGTAAATTGCACAACACTAGCTTATTATCTAATAATAATAAAAATTAAGTTCAAATTTATTCGCAAACAAAGATAACTTATTTATTTACTATAGCAACTATATTATATTATCCAATTTTGACGCAATATCAAAAATTACTTACTTTTCAATCTCGTAAATTCTTCGTAGCCACCTACGAGCTGATCATATTTTATTTGTTTCATAAACTAGTCCAGTTTAAGAAAACAGTTTTTTGGTCAAAGCCAAAAATGAACACTACCGAAATCAATTATACAGAATTGTATAATGATATGTTTCAAGGACAGAATTATTCCTTGTATCAAGGATTCATAATTTTGGAATTTTTATGCTTAATAATAAGTCTGATAATATGTAGTGTGACTTTTTATTTGGTTGTTTTGTATCCTCAATTTCATCAAAACCTTACAGGATTAGCAGGGAACATGGTTTTGGCATATTTTGTTTTAGCTATAACTCGCATTGTACGGATTGTGGCTTCTGGATTTAATCCATTCCAAGGTAAAACATTATAGGGACGAAAAGGAGACAGCATAATAGAAAAAAGCGTAAGCCTAAACCGAAAAGGCATCTAAGCATTGTATATAGGTATTGTATTCCCCATGCCGAGAAACCCCGAGTACAAAAATTCGAGCCCAAGACAGTTTTTTCGGCAAAAATTTGCGGAAACTCGAAATTTTAAAAATGAGTCACATCATTTGACTTAGCCCATCGAGACGAGTAATACGAGGTATATATTGTTCACAAAAGAAGGAAACTCACATCGCATAATTGTTTTTGAAATTTTGAATTTGTTACAAGCTCTTCGTTGTAATACACAAACTTTTTTGAATTTTAAGGAAAAATCGATTTTTGCATCAATTTTTTAAATTTTCATAAAATGAACATTGTAGCAATTTTTTATAGCTAAATGAGACGAACAAAATGACACCAACATTATCCAATTTGAACATTGTTTTGAGTTATTGAAATGAAAACACAAATCAGAATTTTCGTTTCAATAACCCAAAACAATGTTCAAATTGGATAATTTTGGTGTCATTTTGTTTGCCTCGTTTAGCTATAAATATTGCTTTAATGTTTATTTTATGAAAATTGAACAAATCGATGCAAAAATCGATTTTTGCAAAAAATTCAAAAAAGTTTGTGTATTACAGCGAAGAGCTTATAACAAATTCAAACGCAATTATCTCGAAAACTATAACGATATAGAACATGCCGTAAAAACAAAAAATGTTCCATTTTTCATGCTCTTTCCGAATATATCATTTTTTCATATGATTGTAACTTACTGGGCTGGTCCTTTAATCTTAAGTTAGGCAAGCAACCAAGCAAGGCAAAAAAAAATTTTTCACCAAATTTCACAACAGGCAGGCAGGTAGATAGGTAGGCATGCAGGCAGGCAGTCAAGAAAGCACCTAGAAAAGCTGGTTCTAAAAACTACCTCTAGAATTTTTCCCTCCGTCGTACTATTATTGGCAAGTAACTGTTCACATAGAATATACACAATTCATCGGTATTAATACATTTGTTTTTATTATACTCATGATTGCAATTGAACGATCAGCAGCCTCATACATGCTTAAAACTTATGCTGACGGAAAAAACCGCAAAATCTTATGCGCTATCATTATTTTACCTTGGATTATGGGCTCTTCCATAAATCATCTTCTACATAATGGTTAACATTAAATAGTTGTTTAAATAAACAATTTTTAATTTAGTTCCTTCATCTTTATCGAAATATTGGCTTGTTTTATATGCTTGTATATTGGTTATATCAGGAGCAGTAAGTGCATAATGGAATTTTATTTTCTTCTTACATTAGTGTAACCAGCAGGGTTGCATCGGAATAAAACCGAAACAGGCCTAAAAAATATGTTCCCAAATGGCTGGTTCTTTTTTTTAAATGATGCAACAATGCTGTTCAGAATCGGAACTCCACTAGGGCTATATAAGATTTTATCTAGAAAAAAGATATCTTCAAAAAACTTAAAGTTCTGATCCGCATCCCTGAATAGTCGTATCGGATCAGAAATTTTGAGATTTTTTGACGATATCTTTTTTTCTAGCTGAAAAAATACGTAGCCCTAGTGGAGTTCCAGTCCTGAAAAGCATTTTTGCATCATTAAAAAAAAGAATTATAATGTCATTCATTCGAGAACATACTTTTTGGGCCTGTTCCGCTTTCTGTTTCGATTTTGTTACAACGCAGCCCTGGTAGCCAGGACAGTGTTTAAAGACCCTCCCTCCAAAATTCGAAGGTCGTGCTAGTTGACTTGTCAAAATCAGAGAATTGCGCTAGTTGACTTGTTTATCAAAAAATTGATTTGTTAGCAAAATAGCCATTTTTTGACAAAAATAGCTATTTTTTGTAAAAAATGTCAAATTTTGGTGAATTTTGTTGAAAAAATTGGAATTTTGGTGAAAAATTCTAGGGAGAACCATTATAAAAATTTTGCGCGCTTCGCATGCAAATTTTTTACTAGTTGACTTGGCCTGATCCTTGCTATTTTGCTAGGAACTCCCCCCACCCAAATTGAATGGGGGTTGGGTGAGGATCTTAAAACACTGGGTCAATTCGAAATTTTTGAAAATTCGATTTTTTACCCCTTGATCTCCGATGCAAAAAGTTTTTAAAAATTTTCATCAAATTTCACAAAAGTGATGTCAAACGTCTTAGAATTTTGCCCTAATCACGATGGCTTATCGATAGATTTCCGGGTCCCACAAAATAAAAACAGCCACTTTTTTGGCCCACCTTGTACTAGAAGATTTGGATCTTTTTACAAACATACTTTTTTTGTAGTGCCTTATATTACTACATTTTTACAACAAATATCGATATGCCCGCCGTGAAATCATCTTGTACAATCTGAGTGAACGTATGCAATTGTCGGAAAATATTCGGTTTTTAAAAATTGTTAAGTGGTATATATTTACTTTGAATTTTGGAGTCATACTAGCATTTTCGGTAAGCGATAGCTCATTCAGAGTTTTTCAAATAAAATTTAAAGGTCTATATTTGGGGGCTTATTAATTATGCTAATGGAGAAAATAGTCTAGTGCGGTACACTGTTTTTAATTACATATTATTATTTAATGGTATTATATTACCCATAGTTACTATTGTAACCGTCCCTGTATGGAAACAAGAGTTTGTGAGGTACAAGATGTTTAAAAAGTTCTATCACAACATTTTATACCGAATTAACACAACAAAAACAACATCCACTTTCAACAAAATTGTGCACTAGGGGTTTTACGTACGGGAAAAATCGATTCCCGCAAGAATTGAGGATGAAAAAAGTTTCTTGACCCTTTCAGCCCTTTAGGACACAAAGGACCTAATATGGCAAATGGTTACATAAGTGTACAGCAGTTTGGTGTCTAAGGGATTTTCATGGCCGAAAAGCACAAATCTATATATAACAATTTTCCATGTTGGATCTTTTGTATCCTAAATGACCCCGTACAGAGAAACAGAAAATTTTTCATCGCTCAATTCTTGCGGAAATCAATTCCCTGTATGTAAAAACGCCCTAGGGCACAATTTTGTCGAAAGTGGACATTGTATTTGTTTTAATTTTCGGTATAAAATGTTGTGACAAAACTTTGTAAACACCTTATAATTTTATATTTACAAGGTGTCCCAAAAAAGAGTCTTTTGCAATTTTTTCAACTTTTTTAATTTTCACCAAAATAATCTTATATGATGAATCGGTTGCGCGCATTGGCGGACCTTGAAAGCGCTTTCTTGACTCTGATTTAGGGAAGAGATGTGTGTATTGAAGCGAAAATAGAGTAATACATGGTCAGAGAATCTTTTTCAAGGTCCGGCAATGCGCTTAATCAATTCTTCATATAGAAAACCCTCTATAGGGTGGGAATTATAAAAATTGAAAATTTTTGAAAAAAGGCGCAAAAATCGCAACTATGCCCTTTTTGGGACACCCTGTATATGAATCGAAAATAAAAAAATTTAGACTCATAAAATCTAAGATATTAAATCGAACAGCCAACCGTCACGAAGAATCTGCTTGAATTTGAATTAATTAAATAGATTTTCTTGTAGTTTTATAATTGTTAGTTGTATAGTTCTCCAAATGTTCTAAAAAAATTTATTAAAAGAATTTTTTCATTGGAGGAAGTCGAACTCTCGACCCTTTGTATGTAAAGTGAAACGCTTGTCACTCCACCATGGGTATATCTTATAGATAGTCCGTTCCGCCCATAATACCAAAAAAAGTCTGGATGCAATGACTTATGATTTTGTTTCTTCTCATTTAGCTATAAAAAATTGCTACAATGTATGAAAATTTAAAAAATCGATTTTTCCGCCAAAAATTCAAAAAGTTTGCGTACTATAACGAAAACATGAACGCAAATTCAAATTTCAACGAAATTATCTCAAAAACTACAACGATTCAGAAAATACCGTAAAAACAAAAAATGCTTCATTTTTCATGATCTTTCCGAATATATCATTTTGTCATATGGGTGTAAATTACTGGACTAGTCCTTTAACAGTCGAATTTTTCACAAATTCGTTCGGATTCTTAAAGAACATGACGATTATAATTATTTACAAAAAATCATGAACTGTTTTATACTTTTCATAAGTAAAAAACATGTGAAAAATAAGCAAATTTAAAATTTCATTAGAATGAATAAAAAGACTCAGTGGTAGTAGTCTTGGTTTCGATTCCAAAGATATCGGGATCGAATCACACTCGCGGCTATTTGATTTATCACAAAATGGTAGTTAACTTCAAAACTCTCTAATTCGAAAAATCTACATCTTTCAAATTCACTTAAGACTGTTAGCCCAAAATTGATATGGAAAAATGGTGTTTCAAAAAGATGTAATGATTTTTTGCACAAAAAGTGCCAGAAGCCAAAAAGATTTAAATAAAAAAGTTCTCTAATTGATTTATTCTTTTTATCATCATTTTTATCATCAATTATACTTTTTTAACATCTTGCTACATTTCTCTAGGCGGTTTTTTACAATAATTGATTGATATGTCTATAATCCTCTTCTCATAGTCAATGAAAAGTTAGATCAATTCTCTTATAATTAAGACTACTACTCCCTGTCCATTTCAAGCTCCAACTCTTACAATCGAAAAATTCTATTTTTTATGTTCCTCATAAAAAGTTATCCTGAGACGGCACAAAATTTTTTCAACTTCTCAAATTTTCGGACTTTGAAAATTCTACCTTTTTTCCATTGAAACAAGGGCGAACTTTGTTCTATAATTAGAAAGAGTCCTCTGTGAAGCCGTCGACCATTGAACCACAATGGAGTGACGAGTAATCGAGCGCGTTTAATTTAGTTCTACGAGCTGGCTACTCCAGAACTGATTTCCCTTTTTCATACAGTTTCACTATTGCTGGCCGAAATTCAGCCATTTTTGCTATAAAAAATAAATGTATGTTCACAAAAGAGCAAAAAATAATTTTAAAAAAGCAAAAAAATATTTCCTAATAGAAGTTAAAGGAGAATATTTTGAATAATTTTTGTTGTATTTTTATTGTTAAATATTGTTTGTTATAAAAATTCAAAGTGATCACGAACTTTTCACGCACGTAATGTCCGTTCACAAAATTTTTAAACTTTTAGAAACTATGAATCATGACGGATTAAGTTCGACATCCGAAGACGATGGTCAAGTGTATGAATATGAGATTGTTTACAACAATACTAACAATACTTCTCCTAGCATAATAAAACCTGGTGCTACTAAAGAGCAGATTCACAAAATTCTTCAAGAACATGGGTTAGAAGTTACGATAGATGAGATTATCTCAATGGATAGGCAAACTTTTTTGGATTATCGAAAAAGTAGCTGGCATGGATTTAACAACGTTCAAAAATCGTTATTATCAGAAGTTCGGACAAAAGGTAGTCATAGTTACAGATAAAAAACTTTTTTATATTTTTATCATTATTTTTAGTATTGAATCGCATTAGAAAAGGCCGAGTTCGTCAAAAAATCAAACAAGCCCAAATGAATCTTCAAATGCTGAACTATGATTATGAAAAAGCCATAAACTCTTCAAACGCTAATACATCTGATGATGAATCATACAATCAAAATTCATCAAGCTCAAGCACAACAATACCCCAGAAAAACCAACAAGTGAGAATTTTACATTTTATACTATCGGGTTCATAGGTCGGCAAGGGAGGAGGAAGTTTTCCCCTGACCCACGCACTCATGGACCCAAAGTTGAAGGGGACCATCGCATGGACCCCGCCGAATTATGAGGTGGTCCATAAAAATTGGATGTCAGAGGACTAACTCAAGCTAAAAAAAGGTCCATTTAAAAAAAATCTTAGCCGAATTTAATGAAGTGGTGGGGAGCCATCTCATCGAAGGTCCCCTCCTCCCAACTTGCCGACCTATGATTGGGTTGTTTCATAAGTAATGTCGGTCCCAAAAATACATTGAAAATCGTTATTTTTCACTATCACTTTTTGAATTTTTAAATGTTATTGTTTATGGTGTCGGCTGGTCAGCCGATCCTTTATGGTCGCTCCCTTATAAGTCGCTCCCATACAAATGTTGTTGTTCGAAAGGGAAAGAGTGGCCGGATGTTTTGACTTGTGGAAAAGTGGATTGTGGGAAAGGGGTGGAAATGCCACAAAAATGTTGGTTGAAATTTTGTAGAGAGGAGGAGCCGGAAGGACCGATAGGAAAAGCCATGACCCGGTTTAGTGTGTCTATCCTAGCAAGTTGGGAGTAGGATAGTTTTTATAGATCGATCGTTGACACAAACGAGCGAAGTTTTTACTGAAGTTTATTTTTGACTAAATTTTCGACCCTACTGGCTTTTCTAGTCGATCAATTACTCGATTTATCGGTTAACCGGTCGCCAACAACCCTAATTGTAACTTTAAAATGCAACATTGAAAAACCCCCATTTTTTGAAAAAGTCTGTATATTGACACAAAAACATGACTTATTCTCAAAAAGACCGATTGAATCGTATTCATACACTCATACCCACTACTGAAAAAATTTTCGTCAAAAACGAGCAAAAAATGAAGATTTTCGATGTATTTTTTGGGGCCGACATTACTTATGAAACAACTCAATATTTTCACTCTCAATTTTTAGCAAATGATAATAAATCCCATATCTTCTGATGACAAAGGGAATAATATTGTGGAAGTACCAAAACAATTTGTTGATCAAAAACAATACAAAATAAAATGGGGAGCAACCGAAGAAGAGTTGCAACATGCACTTTATCAATGTGGTATACGTATTGAGATTGATGAACTTGTGAAGCTTGATCATATTGCTCTTAGTGTTTATAAAATCAACAAGGGATTAAATCAACTTCAAAAAGAGCTTTTAGATGAAGTTCGTTATAAAGGTGTGCATATAGTTCATCACGAGAAAGAGAGCAAAAAAGTTGACGCTCCATAGTGCAGTGGACATGGAAGTCGACCGTCCGATATGGAAAGTTAAGCAATGGTGGGCCCACATGCTTAACTTGCCAGATTGAATGATCGACTTCCATGTTCAATGCACTATAGAGCGGCAACTTTTTTACTCCCTAATTGTAAAACGGACTATAATATTTTTTATATGTTTGGGTTGATCCATAAATTTCAGTCTTTTCTTCGAATCTTTGTAGAAGTCTAGAGATTTCTATATCGATCGGAGCTTTTTATGGGCATCTCAGATATTTCCGGGAGAGGATCTCCCCTGTTCCTGAAAAAAATGAAACTTTTTCATTTGGGGGATCAAGCTATTTTTCAATTATTTAAAATTTTTGAAAAAATGTCCATTTTCCAACTATCTTAACTAAAAAATGTATTTTTTAAACCAAAAGTCGACAAAACTGGCTATTTTTGCCTCAAAATATCTTTTTTAAATTTTTTAAAAAAATGCCATTTGGTAGCCATTTTTCGGGAGCATTGGTCCCCGTTCCCCCCTCAAATGAAGGTGGGGCACCGGTCTCCATTGCTCCCACTCTCATCTATGTCCTTGAAGTGGCCCTGTTAAATGCGGACATGGATGCACGGGCTTATGGAATTAGGATTTGACCTTTTTATTTATCAGTTATGATTTTTTATAGTAAGAGCACGCCAAAAGAGTAAAAAACAATATGCAAAAAGACGTAAATCAATTCAAGAAAAAGAAGATCCCAATTCTTCAGAAGAAAGGTCAAAATTTAAACGGACTAAAGAAGCAGATAAAAGTATTCATGCTACGCCAACTTCACATTGTTCAACAAATCCAAGTACAAAATCTGTAACAAAGCCATGTCCACCAAAGAATGCTTCTAGTTTTGCATATAAATCATGTCCACCAAGGACTGCGATAAGTAAAGAGAGTTCACAGTCCTTGTCAGATCTTCCATTGCTACTCGATGTGCATAAACCAAGCTTTTCAAAATCTCTGCCAAAACTATCGGATTCAATAGCAAGCCCTGAAACTTCGAACTATCATTGTTCAAGCTTGTCCGATTCAGATCCAGATGTTACGATGGAATCTAATTCTCCAACTTCTTCACTCAATTCTGCAGATATCTCAAATTCTTCAACCTGGTTTACTACAAAAGAAAACATACCTGTTCAGAGTTCATCAAATTTGGCATGCACGGAATTTATCAATAAGAAAATTCAAGCTATATCGAATATTTCTGATTACTTGCAGGCTAAACAGGAAAAATTAAGACGTAGACCATTTACGTAAGATTATTGTCTACACTATAACGTAATTTATAAATTTTTAGATGTTATGATTCGTCCGAAGATGAAATCGGATATTTTGAGTCTGATGAAGAAATGCGAGAAGATGAGGAAGAACTTGGATCAGATGAGCAAACGTTAGTTTCCTACTAGTAGCGTAAATGTCTAAAATTTGCTATTTTTTACAACAAAAAGTGTCAAAAAGTTTGCATGTTTTCAACAAAAAGTTGCCATTTTTTCATCGAAATTGTCAACAATTTCCATGTTGATTTTTAGTAAAAAATCATAGGAGACCATTATGATTTTTAGAGATTTTTTCCCAAATTTTGTACAAAAACATAAAGGGGGACTATTAGGAAAAAATTTGCTTTTTTGGATTTTGGGGAGGGCTCCGCTCCCCAAGTGCCCCAACGCAGCTACGACCATGTTTGCGATAACTGAAGAATTAAAAAAATACTTCCCTGATCCTGATTTTCGTCCGCATACTTTTTTTATAAAAGCATTTTCACTTATAATGGTGCTTTTAAAATTGTTACCATTTCCAGAGTAGCGCAAAAAAGTGGCTTTTTTGGAATTTTGGAACCCGAAAATTTATTTTTCTAAAAATGACCCCCTAGAGGTAATTTTATGCGGGGAATCGATTGCGCATTCCCGAACCAGGAAAATGCTTTCCTAACCCTGATTCAGGGAAAAATTGGATTTTTGAAGCGAAAATGTTCTTTTTCCTCGTTTCTCTGGAAACACTTTCTGGGAGAAATTTTATGCAAGAAAGCGATTTTGAAATGAGAAATATCATTTTCATGCTTAGAGAATCCTTTTATGCTTTGAAAACATGTGCAATCGCTCGCTCGCATAAAATTACCCCTAGAAAGTGATTTGTAGAAAAACGAGGAAAATGACCATTTTCGCTTCAAAAATCCAATTTTTCCCTGAATCAGGGTCAGGAAAGCATTTTTCTGCAATCGATTCCCCACATAAAATTACCTCTAGGGGGTCATTTTTAAAAAAATAAATTTTTGGGTCCCAAAATGTCAAAAAAAGTCAATTTTTGTACCATCCTGTATTAAAGTGAGAAAAATATGTATAAAAATGAAGAAATAGAATATACTAGTGAGATCGATGAAGAATCTGAGTTTTTTGAAGATGAAGAAGACGATGAAAATGAAAACGAAAATCAAGAAGTTCCATCATATAATATGGTTTTTGAAAAACCAAATCATGAAGTCAAATCTATTCTCAAAAAGGTGCCCCAAAAATCTACAGAGTGTCCCCAAAAAAGGACAATTTTGCGATTTTTGGGCGATTTTTCAAAAATTTTTAATTTTTTTAATTTTCACCAAAATAACCCTATGGGGATGTTTCAATGCGAGAAATCGATTGCGCACATTGCCGGACCATTAAAATGATTCCCTGATCACATTTTCGCTTCAATAATATATCTTTCCATGAATCAGGGTAAGAGAAGCGTTTGCAAAATCCGGCAATGCGCGCAATCGATTTCTCGCATAGTCCCCATATAATTTTAGTGAAAATTAAAAAACTTGAAAATTTTTAAAAAAATTGCAAATTGCCCTTTTTTGGGGCACCCTGTATTTGGTTTTACAAAAAGTTCGCGCACTTTAATTTCCACTTTTTTTCTTGAAAAATTAAGTGCACGACTTTTCGAACAACTCATTACTTAAATCATATTCTTATTTAGAAACGAGTCAGTTTCAATATTCCCAATGGCCTAGAAAATCAAGAAAACATAGAACAAACAGAAGTTTTTTCTGAACTAGCTCAAGCAGCGTCTTTAGGTATTTTTAAGAAATTAAAATATACAAATTATATTTTAGACACCCCAAAACATCCAATTTCAAAACTATTCAAATGCTCTTTTTGCGACAAAGCTTTCAAATTTCGTCGGATTCTTATTGATCATGAAAAGAAGCATGAAAATCGTTTAAAAGAAGCTTCGAAAAATGAAAACATGAGCGACAGCAAGAAGATTTTGACTCAAGTAAATAATGATCGAGTTCCTCATGAAATTCAGAAGATGCGAGAAGAAATTTTGATGAAAATGAATTCGAATGGAAGCATAAAAACAACAACACAAATTCTAACAAAGGTGATCAGGTGTCTTGAAAAATTTTTAAAATGTCCATTTTTTCAAAAAATATCATTTTTTAACAAAAAAATAAATGTTAAAAAGTGGTATTTTACCACAAAATGAGATTGTGCAGAATGCCGATATGGGTATCATTTAGGGATAATTTTTTACGTAGAATTCAGTAAAACTGTTTATCTTGCTCGGAAAAGATTTACCAGTCCATGACGGTGTTCCGATTCAGCCCCAGATTGTTGACAGCATCTTCATTTGCGCATTCGTCGACAAAATAATACACGAGTTTCAAGATGGTTTGCAGTTCCACATTACGCGTTTTATATAAGACGATTTTTCCAGAAAGTTAATAATGTAAAATTTTTTAATCAAAAATTTTAGACTCCAAACAACCCAGCCGAAAATCTCGAGCGTCCTTTCAAATGTACTTCTTGTGAAAAATCATTCAAATGCAAAGAGCATCTTCGAGTTCATGAAAGAATCCATACTGGCGAAAGACCTTATGATTGTGAATTTTGTGATAACAAGTTCAAGCAGCGTCCGCATTTGATTCAACATCTTCGAAGATTTCATGCAAATAAAAAGCCACTCGATCATAAGAGCGCAGCAGCCTTTGGTTTTCAAGACGTGAGTTCGATATTTCAAGGGGGAGTCTGGCTATGCTAATGTGATCAATATAAAAATTTTGAATCACAAATTTTAGACTCAAAACAACCCCTCCAGAAATCTTGAACGTCCTTTCATATGTATTTATTGCGAGAAATCGTTCAAACGCCCAGAGCATCTTCAATTTCATGAAAGAATCCATACTGGCGAAAAACCTTATAAATGCGAATTTTGTGAGAAAAGGTTCACACAAAAATCTCAGCTGGATCAACATCTTCGAATTCACACAAATTCAAAGCCATATCAGTGCCGGTTTTGTAATAAGATGTTTAAACAACAATCACATTTGGATCAGCATGAAAGAATCCATAAGAATGAAAAGCCATACAAGTGTAGTCAATGTGACCAGAAATTTTTTCAAAAATCAGGATTAAATCTACATATTGGAACCCATCACTCAGGTATAGATTGTTTAACCCTTTCGGTATGGACCTGACCCTAGCGGGATCGAATCAGCGACAGTATAGGTTAGGAGTTTCATTGGAAAAATGAAAAGCAAAAATTCTTCGTCTAATTTCCAAAAAATTCCAAAAAACTCATCCAAAAGGATGAATTTCTTTTAACAGCTTTTTTAATTTTTCTTATAAAATTTTTGTCATGACGGATTAGAGCCCTAGTCCATTTGAGTACAAAAATAGAAACTTGCCTCTTCGCCATGGGTAATGATTTTGTTATCCTTGGCGGGAAATATCCTATGACTATCAAAAAATTTTAGATCAAACTGAAAGAAATCGACCTTTTAAATGCTCTTATTGTGAAAAATCTTTCAACAAAGAGAATTATCTTAAAACACACGAAAGAATCCATATAGATAAGAAATTATTTGAATGTGCTACCTGCGGGCAAAAGTTTGTTCAGGAAGCCCAATTATACACACATCAAAATATTCATAAGATACCGGAAAAATCATTTATTTGTGAAATTTGTGGAGAGAGTTATAGCCAAACTGAAAAATTGGAAAGGCATAAAGAACGACGCCATTCAAGTATTTTAGCATTTCCTTCTAAAATTTAAGAAAGATCAGCGCTGAAGGCGTAGAAGTAGAAATATCAACTTCAGTGGCGTAGCCAGAGGGAAGTCGGGCAGCGGGGGGGGGGGGGGGGGGGGGGGGGCAGCTCCCCCCCCCCCCCCCCCACATTTCGACCGAAGGCCGGGAAAAAACATAAAGAGCTATCCTTAAATTACATTTGCTGTTAGGGGGGCCTCTGAAAATCTAATACTCCATTAAAATTTTAAGATTTTCCTAAGGAAAAATGCTAACGATAGGGGGGGGGGTCCAAAATCCAACTTTTTGCAAACGTAATTTAAGGACAGCCGGTTGCTTCATGGGATTTTTGCTCCATGGAGCATTTTGTACATCTTATTTAACAAATTTTAGAGAGTATTAACGGTTCAAGATAAGAACTTGTGATAATTTTTAATTATTATAATTTTGTGATTATTATTGATGTACAGATGGCAAAAAAGATCCATTTTACCATTTTTCCATGAATTTTGGACTCAAAAATTTTTTGCTAAAAATGACCCTATTAGGGGTAATTCGATAAGAAGAATCAATTGCGCGCATTATCGAAGCTTAAAAATGCTTCCCTGGCCCTGATTAAGGGAAAATAGGGTTTTTGAAGCGAAAATGATCATTTTTCTCATTTTCCCTTGAATCAGGGAAGCATTTTTAAGTTTTGGGAATGCGCCCAATCGATTTCCCGCATCGAATTGCCCCTAATAGGGTCATTTTTAGCAAAAAATTTTTGGGTCCAAAATTCATGGAAAAATGGATCTTTTTTGCGTCGCTCTGTAAAAGCTTTTTTATATTTTATTTAGTGATTGTAGACCCTTATAATCCGTTTTAACATCAAATAAAAACTTTTAGTCACACGTCGCGCAAAAGTTTGGCTAAAAATGAGGAATCATTAAAAATGGGTGGAAATTGCTTAACACTCGGAAGGTCTAAGGTACTAAAGACGGTTTCTGGGGTAGTTTTTCACTCTGAATACATATGTAATTTATCGCCGATTGTACGAAAGCTCAATCCTGCGTTTCTGTAGGCCTCAATTTTTGCCTTTTCTTCCATTAGCTGTTTTCCCCTTGGCATTATTGCTAAAAATCCGAATTAAGTCAATCTGAGTAAAATTTTTATGAAAAAGTAGAGGTTAGGCTTAGGCCTAGGTCTTACAATAAAACCTCATAAAAGTTACAAGTTTTGAAAGTTACAAAAAAAGTCAAAAAAGTTACAAAAAACAACAAAAAAGTTACAAGAAAAAATCAGAGCCATTTTAAATCATAAAATACCGGGTGCTTCTATACTTTTGAAAGATAGTGTATGTTTTCTAGTTTAAAGTTTCTATACTAGACTATAAAATTTGTGCTCATAGTCGCTGAACTATTTGTTCGAAATGAAATGATGTAAAATGAGAGCTATTTTGATGTATTTGTCGTGATATTTGCCTACACTCTAGCTTCTAACTATAATCATGATATGTATATATAAATCTGCCAAAATATATGACAGTCTTAAGACTTTTATAGAGTTGATGATAATTTTTTATTTGAACTATAATGACACAACGAGTTCCAGTAACGTCTAATGTTGACCCATCAATTCTTGGAGAAAAATTAAAATTTCAAACCTCTAATCGTTTAGCAGGAAATAGATTTTTAAAGGTATGGCATAGGTATTTTTATAAAAATAATTTGGTTTTTAGGCCGCACTGACAGAAAAACTTCTTACTTACGACAAAGATAATCTCAAATTTTCTGGAATTCCAAATCAACGGTTGATTAATCTATATTCTAAATGGGCTCATGGTGGTTTTGGTGTAATTTTAACAGGAAATGTTATTGTCGACCCTGTATGTTATGCATTCGGCTTTTTTAGCCATGTTTTTATCGAAAAATCCTTTTTTCATAAACGAATTACAGTGGCGCAGCTAGAAAAAAATTGTTTTCAAAAATTTCAACTCTCTGCTCCTTTTCCCTAAGAGCTATATGGAATTTTGTAAAAATTTTTAGAACCACCTAGAAGCACCAGGAAATGCTATAATCGATAAATCAATTGACTCTGAAGAGCGTCGATCTGCTTTCAAAAAACTGGCTTATACAATGAAATCCGGCGGATCTTTGGCAATTGTCCAATTGAATCATGCCGGGCGGCAAACTCAGAAAAGTATAAACGAGCATCCTTATTCAGCATCTGATGTGCCATTAGATACCTTTAAATTTGCTAAGAGTAAGGAATTTTTAATATAATTTAGGCAAAAAAATTAATTTTAGATAATAAAATGATGTCGATTATGAGCTTCATGGCACAATTAAGGCTATTAAAAAAGATTCTTTTCAATTGGTGTCTAATTACAGGTTAGTTTTGTTAGCATATAAATACTGATCCCTAAATGGAAAAAATTCCACAAAGTAGTATTTTTTAAAAACGATTTGTATTTTTCCACTCAACTCAATGAGACGAGTAAAAAGAGTCTATATCATGGGGTTTTTCTACCCCTCCCCCCCTCCCCATGTCCGAGTGGCTAATGCGCTATATTTGTAGTTTTTGATTTTTTGGTTCCGTTTCTAGCTCTTGGGGAGGAGGGGGTTCGATGCGAGGAATCGGTTGTGTGCGCATTGAAAAATCTTGAAAACGATTCCCTGAACCCGAATTCTTAAAAAACAGATTTTGCGATCTTTAAAGTTTTTAGGGCTGATTAGGGTCAGGAAAGCGTTTTCAAAATTTTTCAATGCGCACAATCGAATCCTCGCATAGAAAATAGTGTTTTGAAAAAATTTAAAGAACTTGAAAAATTTTGAAAAAGTTGCGCCAAAAATCTCAAAAGTGCAATTTTTTAGCAACTCTGTCTACAAGATAACATAACATTTGAAATATTTTAGGGATGGGTTTTGGACAACCTATTTCACTAACCGAAGAACAAATTCGAACAGAAGTGATCGAAAAATTTGTTTTTGCAGCAAAATATTGTTATGAAGCAGGTATTCAATTGTTATGGCGTACTTTGCATATCTAGATTTTAGGATTTGATGGGATTCAGCTTCACGGAGCACATGGCTACTTATTAGCACAATTCATGTCACCTACCACAAATGAGCGCAATGATAAATATGGAGGGTCGGTTGAAAATCGAACTCGATTAGTTCTTGAAATTTACGATGCAATTCGGTATTTTTATAAAAAAAAGAAAAAATTTTAAAACTCAATTTTTAGTGCTGAAATTCCAGTAGAAACAGGTTTTATTATAGGAATCAAAATGAATTCGGTGGAGTTTCAAGATCGAGGTCTACAGTCTGAGGATGCTGTTCTTATAGCTAAAGAATTTGAACACCGGGGATTTGATTTTATTGAACTATCAGGTGGAACTTATGAAAA
>JAQGBS010000811.1:0-18852 GCA_034698545.1 Acrobeloides obliquus
AAAAATTTTTTCAGATTTTTTCGATGCGCGCAATCGATTTTTCGCATAAAATTACCCCCAATAGGGTCATTTTTACAGAAAAACTTTTACTGAGAATAAGTGGTAAAAGTCATCCCCCCCCTCTTTAAGATAAGGGGGACTCTTATGATTTTTATCAAATTTTGGGCAAAAATTAAAATTACCCCTTGAAATGAAATTCTAGCTATGCCACTGGCGCTGGTCACCATTCCACCCAATGGCGTAGGAAGAAGAGCAACTCAGGACCGTAGGAAGGGGTACGTTTTGGGGGCGGCCCATGAATCGTGACCCCTAATGACAAAAAATGTTCATAAATTGACGATTTTTGGCAAAAAAAGATGAATTTTAAGGAAAAATGGAAAATTTTGGATTTTTTCGTAAACTAGTTGAAAATTTTGTTGATTTTTGGTGAAAAACCATAATGGGGAACCATTATGATTTTAGAAAAAAATTTCAATTTTTTTAAAAACATAGGAGAAACCATTATAAAAAAATTACAACTTTTTATTTCGGAGGGCGGTGCCCTAGGGGACCCAATGTCGGGTCTTCTAGATGAAATTTTCCAATTTAAGTTTTTGAGGACTAAATTTTTGGGGCTTGAAACTCTAAAAACATAAAAAATTACCATTTCTCAAGACCATAAGTCAAAAAGGCCATAAGTCAAAAACTTGGGTATAAACATACTATACCCAATATACCAAAACTTTTCTCAGAATCTGGGCTACAGGTTTTGGGAAGATCATTTTTACTAGAATACTTTTGCACCTTGTCAAAATTGCCAATCTTTGTTAATACCATGACAAAAAATCAGAGGATGTGACATATAATTACGATTAACTTTTTATTGAAGAAAACTTTCTATAGGTGTCTATATAAAAGTTGTAGGATAGAATCCTAACTTTTCAAGGATTGATCACTGAGATCTCAATTCGCTCACTGGCCGGAGATATGGCCATTGGAAGATAGCGTTATTTTTTACATGGGTTACCTCCCTAAATGGGGTTCAATACCCTTTAGAACAACTTAAAATTTTTTCTTTTTAGCACTTATGATAAGTAGTCTACCATCTTTAATTCGCACCCCAACTAGTGGCCTTGCACGTGCTAATTTCTTATTTTTCTTTTATATTTAGCTACTACAGTCGACTCTTAATAAGACGCCACCCTGTGGACCGACCCAAGGCGACGTCTTATCGAGAGTCGACTGTATCTTCTTTTTAATTTCGTTATAAATTTCGCATTTTTGCGATTTCGCTTCGTATTTCAAATATCGATTTCGTTATCGCGATATTAAAAAGACGAAATTTCGATTTCGTTTCCTATTTTGCTATTTTGATTTCTTCCCATAACTACTAAATGCCTGCCATAAAAATTATATTTTGTTTCATAACTTCGACTATCACATAATAAAAACAAAATTAGCACAAAAATTGTTTCTAATTTCTCATAGCACAAACTATTCAATCAACAACAAAGTGCGCATAAAAATAAATGCTTTCTAAGCCACTTATTTCACGTATGTTGACGTATAAACTCTAAAGATTGATAATTTTTGTCTTCTCTCTACTACTGTTTACTCAAATTTTCTTTATAAGCCTGCAGTTTTGATTTTTTTGCTTTATTGGTATGATTAATTTTTCGGTTTTTCAAATACAAATATTGGTATGATTAATTTTTTGGTTTTTCAAATACATTTTACTGCATTAAACGTGCAATGTTTTGTGTTCGCAAGATCTCGGTACATTAGACTATTTCAGCTAAAATTGCACAGTTTGAAGTGCCATATCTCGAGTAATTTATATCGGAATCATATGAAATTTTTGTAGAAATATTCCTCGCGATCAGATCTTTCAAAATATACTGGGTGTTACTGGGTTAAATGGTGGTTTTACACCTTCAAAATTCAAATGAACTTTTTAAAAATGATTTACTAACAAATTTGGCTGAAATTTATTTTCAAAAAGTTTATTTGAATTTTGAGGGCGTAAAACGCCCATTTAACCCAGTAAATTTTGAAAGATCTAATCGCAAGGAATATTTCTACAAAATTTCATGTAAATTCGATGTAAATTACTCGAAATATAGCACTTCAAACTTTGCAATTTTGGCTGAAAATACTGAGGTGAACCTATATTTATGTCGACCAGTATATGTTTCAAATAATGAAAAAGCGGCGGAAAGTCTGAAGCCGGGTAAATTTGCGGTCTGACAAAACCCTATTTTTTAGTAAATAGCATCGACAACATTTTTTCACATGATAGAAGCCATGAAAAGTATTAATAATATGGATTTTGCTTAGCAACTATTTTATAGTATCAACTTACGACTCGATATTTTTGTTTTAAAAGATGGGCCGATTTTTTCTATAAAACAAAACAATTTTGTTGCTATCTTGTTCAGCACAATTTTTATGCAATATGTATAAAAATTAGCCAAAAAAAGAATTATCAAATTTCCTTTTTATGATTTTTTAAAACCTATGGCACGAAAAAACAACCAACACTTAAAAAACTGATATTTTAGTTTTTTCAAAGGGGGTTAAAAGATAATCTCCACAAGTTATATATCATTTTAAAGCCTATACTTAGACAAAATTTATGGCGTTAAAGTTATTCTGAAAAAATTTTTCTGGAAAAAATAACCCCCTAAACCGCTGGAGGGTGTGATACAATGGCGGTATAAAAACCAAACGGTATTAGGCCTAAGAGGCTGACAAGGGAACATTTCAAACGTGATTTCTCCGATTTTTTTCAAACATACTCCAATTTTTTACCCATGGTCGGAGTACTAAAACCCGCCAAGCTTTTTTCCTACTGACACTCCTATGTGGAGATAGAGCCCAAAATGTGGTTTTTGGGGTCAAAATTAGGGTTCAAAGAAATGGTCATAACTTTTTATGGTTAAAAGCTTTTTCAATAACTCTTTTTGCATGTTATAGAGGGTGAAAAGACGCAAATTTTGATATATTAACTTTGGTCTCAAACCTTTGTCTTCATCGTTAAAAACGCCTAACAAAAATGAATCCTTTTTTCTTATGAAAAATCGATCTTTAAGGGGCCTAAATTCGACTTTATATCGATCCGACAGACCTTAAATTAACTTAAAAAACTGTTTATAGGTCAGGAAAACACTTTCTAATCATTTTTGGCATAGTTTATGAAAGTTCGATTTTTGACCCCCGATGGCCGGATGGTCTGGCTGGCCATCGAGGGTCAAATTCTTGTCCAAAATGTTAATTTTCAATTTTACACGCGAGATTGAAAATCGTTTGAAAAGTTTTAGATTGTTTATCTTAAAGAATGCAATTATTAATCTTCATTGTTCTAATCTTTATTTTTAATTGTTGCACTTCACAGAATGTCTATGTAAATACCTCAAGAGGTAGTTTGTTTGGTTATCATGTAGATTATGGATCAAATACATCGGCTCTTTATTATGGCCAAGCTGATATTTTTCAAGGGATTCCTTTTGTTATACCACCTGGTCGATTTCAAGTATAAATTTTTTTATTTAAATTTTTATACAATTTTAGAAGCCTCAAAGAATCACTCAATTTCCCGGCAGCGGACCATATAATGCCACTTATTTTCGTCCTATGTGTCCACAACCGGTCAGCTCATTGGGTACATCCAATCCACAAAGTGAAGACTGTTTATACCTGAATATTTTTACTCCTAGTGTAGGATTGTTTTTTAAATTTTTGTAAAACTTATTTTAGATAAATTCAACAACAAAATATTCAGTTATGCTTTTTATTCATGGTGGTGGATTTTATGAAGGTTCTGCTTGGGATTATCAAGTAAAAGGCGCTGTTAGAAATTTGGTGTCTAGAGGAGTTGTTGTTGTGACTATTCAATATAGACTTGGGTTATTAGGTAAAATTAGATACATATTCTTTTTCACACTTAAATAATAATCTCCCTCCCATTCTACGCAAATTGAATGTGGAAATCAACGTTCAAAAAAGTTTTTGAGCCCATTTGGCAAAAATTTTTCAGGGTACAGATCTTTATTACCAACTTCCAGCTACTATCCAAATTTTTTATTTGTTAATAAGTATGAATCGAAAAATTACATACTCTTTAATTTAGGTTTCTTTACAACTTTCACCGACGATTTCCCACCAAATTTGGCCATGCTAGATCAAGTTGAAGCCATAAAATTTGTAAAAGAAGAGATTTCTAATTTTGGTGGCGATCCAAACCGAATTACTTTATTTGGTCAGTCAGCAGGTGCTTCATCAGTGTCAGCTCATACTTATTCCCCTTTGACAAAAGGTATGAAAGATTTAAAGATTTTCTTTTGCAAGTCTTAGGACTTTTCCAACAAGCCATTCTGGAATCTGGAAATATTTTCCTAAGTCTTGATGGAAACTATGGTTATTTTAATACCAGCATGATGCGTGCACAACAATTGTGCAATTTTACTGAAGCTTCTTGGAAAAGTGGAAATTTTACTAGCTTGAAAGAATGCATGATGAATTTGAATTATACCAATTGGACATGGCTTGATGCGGTAAGAGTGTACGATCAACTAAGTGAGAAAACCATTCAAAAGAACGGTAGTCACCCCTCTCCATTTTACGCTCATATAAATTTGTGAATTCCAAAAATTGCATCTCGTCGGAGAAGGAGGAGGAGGGGGAGGGGTAAGGGGCAACTTCAAAAATTTTGCGCCTCCATCCCGAGTTGGAAAAGAAAAAAAGGTCGCAATATTTTTAAGCAACAATATTCATTTTTGATGATTTTGGTAAAAATTCCATTTTTTATTAAAAAATGAAAAACATTGAATTGATAATTTAAAAATGATCGCCAAGGTTGTTTGCGGGGGGATAAAGGGGTAAATTTGCATCTTTTGCGGCGGGGGATCCATTTCTGGACCCCCTCATGCCCAGGTATGATCACTACAAACCGGACTTCTTTATCTAAGAATGACACTGGTGCTGAATGGCGAATTGTGGTTGATAAAAATTTTATTCTTGATCACCCAGCAAATCTTTGGCAGAATCGTACCAATATACCCATTTTACAAGGAACGAATAAAGACGAGTATTCTATGTTCGGTATTTTGAAATTAGCTCAATTCTTTATAAGCAATCCATTTTAGAGTTTCTTAACCTATTATTGAATGTATCTGGCTCCAATAGTGTCTCTGATTACAACGAAGCCAAACTAAAATCAGCGTTTGAACTTTTATTTACGCAATATTTGGGCCAAAATGTAGATGAAGTATTTAAAATTTTAGAAAATGTTTATTTGTCAAGCAATGTGGCAGCTAATAATAGTCTAGCTTGGTTTAAAGCGTATAGCGATGTAAGTTATGTGGGATGTCTTAGATGGTTATCATAATTGGGAAAGAAAACTTCTTCCACACCTCTCGTGGAAAATTTAAAAATCGATTCTTTTAGTCATATAATCTTGTCATTAGCCTCTACTTCGCTCTCTTAAGAGACGATATCTCGAAAATTCGAACCTAGGTGGGAGTCGATTCTGAAGGGAGTCGAACCTGGGTTCTAAAAAACATTTCACTTCACCAAATAATATTTTTATAAAATTAAAATAAATAAAACATTATAGGTTTTTACTGGGGCATATTTTACTGCCACTACTTCGAAAGAAATAGATAACTGGCTTTGGAACAACAACACTCAAGTTTACCTATATCAGCTTACTTATCCTTCCAAACTTGGCCTATGGTATCCAACTCCAGGATGGAATCGTAATTTTTTTACATCATTTTTTCTATAATACAAAACAATTTAGCTGTCCCACATTCGAGTGAACTTTATTTGATATGGATGCAAGAAGCTATTTGGAATGCTTCAATTCTTTATGGTACTATATCGCAAACAGATTATGATATGGCGAATTTTTTCGGAAAAACTTGGACTGATTTTGCTAAAAATATGTTTGTCTAGGATCAAATTTTTTTTATTTACAATCAAATTTAGAATGCCAAATTCTACATTAGGTTGGACACCCACTTCGTTAGATGATCATAATTACTATGACATTGGATATGTTTCAAAAAATAGAGATGCTTATCGAAGAGAAGATGTAGTTCTATGGAATAAAGTATATAAATTGACCTTAACAATAGCACGATGTCACGTGTTTGGTATTTCTAGCACAATTTTTTATGCTGAACACGATCGTAAATTTTTTTGTTGAAAAAATTTTCCAGTGATGTCTAGAGCGTTATCTTTGTAGGGGTACCTTCTAAATTTTTGCATTTTAGTCTTTTGACTATATCTCTACGTAGAAATTGAATTGAGAAATAGTTGACCACTCATTAAAAAGCTGAAAATCAGCGTTACAACTTTTATATAAATACCTATAGAAAGTTTTCGCTTTGATAAAAAGTTAAACCCCAATCTTTGAGTCATACCCTGATTTTTTGACCGGTTTTTGACAAAGATCGACATTTTTGACCCGGTTGCGGGAGGTTCCAACCAAAGTGATCTCCCCAAAAATTGTAGCTCAGATTCTAGCTCAGAGCATGCTTCAAAGATTGGATTATAATTTTTTTATCAAAGCGAAAATTTTCTATAGGTGTTTATATAAAAGTTGTAGCGCTGGTTTCCAGCTTTTTAATGAATGGTCAACCATCTCTCAATTCAATTTCTACAAGGAGGTATATATTTTGCGCTTTATTATTTTGCTCTAGGGGGCAAAATACTAAAACGCAATAATTTTGAGTTACCCATACAAAGAAAACGCTCTAGGCATCACTGGAACACTTTTTTTCAACAAATTTTTTACGATCGCGTTCAACATAAAAAGTTGTGCTAAAATATACCAAATCACATGGCGGTCGTGCTGGACTAGACAAATTACTAACGGCCAACGAAAAAAGTGAACAACTGTCAACGGACGATTTTCTCCACTTTCATGTGGTCAAAATCAAAAATTCTTCCGCATTCGAGTTCCTCATGTCAAAACATTTTTTCATTTCGAAAATTAGCATTACCAGATAATTTTTTAAGATCATCCCTACGTTTGCTGGAAATTCTCAAAATCCAACACAAACGACCATTCAGCCTCCAACACAAACAACCACACGGTCTTGCAACAATGCTGTGAATATAAAAATTTCGATATATTCTGCAATGTTAATAGGTTTAATTTTATTTTTATGAACATAAATTTGTTTTATATAAGGAATATATAATAAAAAATAAAAATAAGAAGACAAATATTGATTTAGAAAATGATTCAATTGGCCCTAACACATTCGATAAGTCGGTCTGCTGGAACTTCGCCCTTACAAATTTTATGAACGGCTACAAACAATGGGAACCTAAAATTTTATATGTATAATTTATAGATTTTAAAAACAAACTTTTCAACACTATTTTTGGATTGAAGAGTAGCATAAATCTCTTCTGCTGTTAAAGGACCTTGAGCACTTTGCCCATTTAGAAGTTCTTTCTCGACTTCGGACAATGACTAAAAGTTTTTTTTAAATGTTTATAAATGAGTTGAGAGATATTACTTTTTTAGAAGTGACATAAGCTTCGCAAATTTTACGGTTTCGGCCACCATAGCAGGTTGTGACCAAATCAGCGACACCACAGCTCTCTAAAAAGGTTTCTAAGCGAGCACCAGGGTAGAAATTTTCGATAAATTTAATGATCTCCATCAAGCCGATTCTTATCAAGGCTGCTTTAGTATTATCTCCTAGTTTAAGTCCATCTGCAAAACCAGCAGCGCAGGCTACGACATTCTAAATGTAAAAATTCCTCATCTGATTATAAAAATTAACCATACTTTTAAAGCTCCACATAGCTCAACTGTATTTGCATCTTCGACAACATTTATTCGGAAATTCTCCGTGTTGAAAAGTTTGAACCACATTTCAGCATCCTTTTTTTTATTAAGAGTGCCTAAAATTTCGTTATGATTTAAGGCAGCATATATTTACCTATAGTCGCCTCACAAAATTTTTCATCTGCAACTTCATGAGCTAAATTTGCACCCATTAAAACCGAGACTTCAATATTAAGAATTTCTTGAATTTCTTCTGAAATTAGTTTTATGCCACCGGTAGGATTAACAGAAAGACCCTAAAAGTTTGCATTTTGTATAAACTAGTTTTTCCTCAACCCAATCGTTGATTGTGATGAGAAGAGAGGAGAATGAAGATAAGTCAGTTGCCGTATGGAGAGGGGATACAAGAGGTACATGTACTCTCCCTCAAGGGCCAAAAAAAGTTTAAAAATTTAAAGGGTCCATCTTATGTTTTATTCAAAAAATTTTTAAAGATCTTGTACTTCCCATGAAAAAATCCTGGGTACGACATTGAGATAAGTGCAGGAAAAGAAAGGGATGGCGTCAATATTCATCGCTTAACAGCTTCAAAAATCTTACTTTTATAAGTGAAATTGCCATGGTTTCACTTTTTAAATTTCCCTTCAGCTGATTGCAAACTTTGGGAACAAATTGATGAGGTATAACAAAAACTAATATATCTGCATTTTTACATGAATCTACTACGTCTGTTATCGCAACCTAAAATTCATTTGGAAAAATTCAAATATATTTGGGAGAGCAAAAACTATACCACATTTTCAGGGAGTTTCTTTCCTGGCAAATATTTAACATTTTCATGTTGTGTATTAATAATTTCGCTCAACTTTTGGCCATCAACAATTTCTTCAAAGACCCACATGTTTACAGTTTGATCAAAAAGATTTGGGTGCTGTTGAGCATTTTGGCCAACAATGCGAGCAATGGCAGAGCCCCTAAAAATCGCAAAAAATCAATTTTTTACTATTTCTAACTTTTCCAAAAATTTTCATGAAAAAATATTAACACCATCGTATTTCCCGCATATTCAAAAAATTTTATAACTTTTGACAGCAAAATATAAAAAAATGACTTTAGGGCGCAGTATTAAACCAGTGCTCTATGAGTTAATGTTGAGCGCGTTAGCCATGGGAAAATCCTCAAAACCCCATATTGTGCTTGTTTTGAAGCTCTTAGTGAGCTGAGTCGATTGGCGACATTCTTTTTTATTTTTTATCCCTGCTCCCACCTTTTCGGCTTTTTGAGGCGCCGTGATAATGGACTTGTTCCGGAAGCGATTTACCTCAGAGCCATTCTCGGAGAATTCGCGAGCGTCAGAGGCCTTGGCCCCGGTACTTTTATAAAGGGTATAAAATTTTGGAAATTAGGTGATTATTGAACGACTTACCAATTTCCAGATCCAACAATTGTAACCTTTTTAGGAGCCATTTTAATTCAAAATTAATATATATAAAAAGAATTAAAAAGATAGGAGAAATTACAAATTTCTAAAAAATCTAATTACAAAATGATTTCTCAAACTTTTAAACTGGCACGAATAGAAAAATATAATACGAAATTAAAATTACATTATTTTAAAATGATCTTCACAAAATTTTGATGATGCGTGAGGTTAAAACTAATGAAAAATCAGACAAACTAACGAACGTTTTGTCTACTGATTGTTTGTTATGTAATGACGATAATGGCAAGCAATAAATGAGTAGAGTAAGTTCACGTGGATTAAGCTATAGTGCACGTGAATTTATAAAGAATCATTTTGGTATAAAATGTACTTAGAAAAAAATAAATGTATTATCATTTTGTTCAAATTTGTTTTTAAAGTATTGCAAAAGAAAATAAAATAAGAATTATGAACAAAATAAAATCTTTTTGTTCTCTTTTAAATCCAGTTTTTCTTCAACGTAATTTTTATAGATAGTCTATTATGCGCTACATGTAGCCTACAATTTTTATATTTAAAAAATCTTAATTTGAATTTAAGTTAACTTTTTAAATTTTTTAAGATTTTTTAAATATAAAAATTGTAGGCTACATGTAGCGCATAATTAAATTCAAGATGAAGACCGCGCGCCTACGACGCTTTCAATTGAATCTCCGAGTGCGCTCCAAGCGTCTTTTTTGAGGAAGTGCTCCCCCACCCCTCCGAGCATTCCCCGAGCGCGGTGACGTAGGGAAGGGGGCAAAAGGAGCACATGCCTCCTCGAGGGCCAAAATTTCTATTAAAAAATCACATAAGGGGTCTTCCTTATATTTTTTGAGAAAACAACCTTTTTGGGAAAGTCCCCCTCCAATAGTCGACTCTCTCAATGCCATTGCCCAAGCTCCGAACGAGGACGCAAGCGATGCTCAGTGCAGAACTTTTGCATTTAAAGTTGTATCCGAATAAAATTTACGTTCGAGCAAATTTTGAGCGCATGTAAATTTACATGCCCATTAAAACTAATTTGTCCCTTAATGTTTTTGATCCCCTCATGATTTTAGTATCAAAGTCTTAGAATTTCGACTTTTCAAACGTGTCATATCATGAAAAGAGTTTGAATTTAATCTGCAAAAGTTAGCCCGTACATACAAACAGCCATTACACATTTTATATAAGAAGATATTTTTCAAATTGTTTAGTGATCAACGATCAGGAACTGCCCGCTCACTATTTGCCCACAACTGACCACTGGTAAACAATAATGATCTTTGAAAATTGGATATGCACAAATGACCACCTAAAAGTGATCTTTGGAATAAGATGTACTTGAATAGGAATTCTATAATAGTATATGAAACTGGAAAGGTCGAAACCGAAACTTTGATGTTGAAAAAGAAACAAAATCGGATCGAAATTTCGAAACTTCATAGGTATTGTCATTAAGCTGAAAATACCCTGAAATGACGATTTTTGAAGAAAAAATGTGAATTTGATGAAAAAATTCACAAATTTGAACATTTTTAGTGAAAATATGGGAATTTTTGGTGAAAAATCATAATGGGGAACCATTATGGTTTTCAATAAAATTTACAAATTTTTTGGGAAAAATATAAGAGAGACCCTTATGATTTTTAAAAATTTTGTTAGATTTTATCGAAAATTCGGTTTCGAAAACCCGAAACCTATAGACTGAAGCTTTGGAGTCGAAATTTCGAAACGGAAACTACTGTTTCGACACATCACAGGCATACCCATCACCACTGCAGTCAAAGTAAATGAAGATATTTTTTGAATAATTAAAAAGTTTGATTTTTTGTCGAACATCTTCCTATATATTTGAAGAGCCAAAGAGGAATCATGATCAATGACCATAACCTAAAAAATTGTTGAAGTATGCGTTTTTTTATATGTCTGTCAATTGACTATTTTTAGAATTTTTGTTAAAATGAAGGAACCAGCTTTTTCAGAAGCGCGTCCATTCACATGAGAAAATTTTTATTTAGTGCAGACAAGAAAATCTTCGAAAGTGACGGAAAAGATTGATAGATTTATTAAAGACCAATATAGGACCTTTGAAGGATAGATGGATCTAAATTTAGTTTAGGGAGAGAATAAGGATATGTGATCTTACTACGTCATCAAGATTTGATCAATGTACACAAGATAAAATATGCATTAGAAATGACCATCTTTTAAAAACTGGGTTAGCCGTTTTTGGACATGAAAAAAGTTTGGCCTAAAACCCATTTACTTTTTCCATAGCATTAAAACCCAATCTATTTCAAAATCTTTTTTTATCAATCCCGACGTTCTATAATTAACAGTAAAAATATTTAATAAAAATAAATGACATTATTTTTTTAATTTTTGCATAATTTTTCATTTGATTATCAATCTAACTATTTCACTTTATTTTCACGTGAAAAGCTTTGAAACTGCTGGTGATCCAGAGAGATCACTCTTCAAAGCAAACACTTTTCGTTTGAAAAATTTTAACAAACTTATCTTCTTTATAAAACGTGTAATGTCTGTCTGTATGTGTTCGGACTAATTGTGCACCGTTAGATTTAAATCCCCAACGCCAAAACAAAAGTTGTAGGGGAACAATGAGAGAAGACGATCCACACCAAAATCATGGGTATAGCCTTCAACAAAATTTTCACTTTTTACCCCTAGGATAAAAAATCGGTTATACGCATGAGTATAAACTATCTTAAAGTTTATACTCTGGGTATAGAAGCGTTCGGAGCTCCGCTAGAACGCTCGGAACGCGATGCCGAGCGTATAGATGGCCAAAAAATAACGAAAATCGTTTATGTTGAAAAATTTTTAAGAAAAAGCATTTATTTTTATATTATTAGTAATTTTCTAAAGGAAAAAAATTAATTCTGAACTTTTTTTTGTTTAAAATTAAACGAACTTTTCGAATCGTTTAATTTTAAACTACCGTTTAAGCCTAGCGCGATAGTATTTAATAAAAATGAACAGCATTATCTTTTTAATAATAATTTTCACATTTTAAATTTTCATTTGACTATCTAACTATTGCACTTTATTTTCACATGAAAAACTTTGAAACTGCTTCTAAGTGATCAACCCACAAAACATAAAACTTTTAGTCTGCAAAATTGTAAAAATTAATGTTAAAAAAGTCTCATAAATGCAATTTTAAATTCAAATACTTAAGTTTATATCATGTAATTTTTTATTTCAGAATAAACATTTTATCACATAATAAATCAAATTTCCAAAGACCTTGTAAAATAAAAAATTTGCATAAAATTTCTAAAAATGATGCAAGTGTTCAAAAATGATAGATTTCGCTTTTCACGTGAAATTTTAGTGAATAAATTGAGCATTGAGCTTCCCCAAAGAAGACTGATCTCGATCTTTAAAAGTTTGATTGCATTCAAAATAGCTTTTAATCACCGTCTGGCATTTTTTTCTTTGCCTGATCGAACAAAGTACGCATTTTAAAGATAATGATATGAAATAAGAGATCAATCTTACAATAATATAAAGGTTGATTTTTAATGGAGATTGATCATTTATTGTGCTTATAAGAAATTTTTTATTTAAAGCTTCAGTTAATTATCATATCATCACCTTTACAGGGTGTCCCAAAAAAGCAGGGTGTCCCATCTCATCTATACAGGGTGTCCCAAAAAAAGTCATTTTTGTGATTATTGAAAATAGCTCCCCTCCCCTGTCGCAAAATCCATCGACATTTATGACTGCAACCCTCCCCATTAAATTAATCGAAATGGTGTTTAAAAACATTTCATCATGTGAGGTTGTACAGGGTGTTTCAGTGAATTAGCGGGATTTAAAAATTATTATCTTTTGATAGAAAAATATTTTCTCATGCGATTTTCTGCAAAATGCTTATAAACCGTAGGGTTTTCGTGCATATTCAAAGAAATATACAAAATTTCGATTTTTACTTAGAAAAATTGAAAATACCGAATTTTGGAAACTAAGGCCTAAAAAACTGAAAATTTTTTAAAACGATCTTTTTTATAAAGTTACAGAAAAATACTTTTTGAAGTTACAATTAAATACTTTGGAAGTTACAAAAAAATACTTTTTGAAATTACAATAAAATACTTTTGAGGTTACAAAAAAACACTTTTGAAGTTACAAGAAAATACTTATGCCTTTTTCTATCAAAAGATAATGAATTTTTAAATCCCACTAATTCACTGAAACACTCTGTACTAGATAAGAAAATACAAATTGAAAATCAGGAAATAAATATATGGGCTTTTGAACCAATAACGTGTTGAACATGTGAACTAAAATATACCCCCATAAAAAATCTAAAAAATTATCATTATCCATGTGAATTTTGAATGATCTTTTCAATTTTTTTTTGTTCGAAATTGTTGGTACTACTAAACATTAGCAACCATAAATGACGTGGGCATTTTTTCGAAAAAAATTTCTCTTAAAATTTTCTGCAAATCACTCTATTAGGGGTAAAATCATGCAAAAATCGATTGCGCGCATTCCCGAAGCGTGAAAGTGCTTCCTTGATCCTGAATCAGGGAAATTAGTACATATTGGATTTTCGAGTACTACTAAACAAGAGCAATCGTAAATGACGTGGGCATTTTTTCGAAAAAAAATTCTCTTAAAATTTTCTGAAAATCACTCTATAAGGGTTTTTCGATGCGGCGAATCTAAAAAACGCACTCTCGAAGCTTGAAAAAAATATCTTGAACTAATATTATCTAAAAATTCCCCGCATCGAAAAACCCCTATAGGGTGATTTTCAGAAAATTTTAAGAGAATTTTTTTTCGAAAAAATGCCCACGTCATTTACGGTTGCTCTTGTTTTATAGTACCCGAAAATATATAATTTCCCTGATTCAGGATCAAGGAAGCATTTTCACGCTTCGGGAATGCGCGCAATCGATTCCCCGCATGGAATTACTCCCAGAAATATGATTTTGAAGGAGAAATTTCAAAATTTTTTGATTTTGTCTTCAATACACACATCTCTTTTCCTGAATCAGGATCAAGGAAGCCTCCTTATATGGGGATTAAGGGGGCTGGTCTAGGATCCCTTACAATATGGTACTCGACCTACTTCTCTCACCAAGCTGAGTCGAATGGCATAAGCTGTTTTTAAAAATTTGACCCGCTGCTCCCTCTGCACGACCACGCAGATATGCCCCCTTATGTAGGGATTAGGGGGTCGGTCCGGGATCACCCACGATATGTGCTCGATCTACTCCTCTCACCAAGCTGAGTCGAATGTCATAAGCCGTTTTTAAAAATTCGGTCCCCTGCCTACGACCACGCAGGGATGCTTCTTATATAGGAGTTAAGTTATGTAAGGTTTAGGTGGGATTAAACATTATTGGTTGTGTGAAAACGAAAAATATTATTTATCATGGAAAAATGGCTTTTTGTCAATATAAAAAGTCAACAAAAAAGATATAAAAAACCAATAAAAAAACTAAACATATAATGCTTACAAGAGATCCTCACAGCTTGTGAATTTTCAAATTCAAGATTTTTTCTTAAATGTTATGCCAAACGACTCCTTATGACACAAAATGAAAAACCCTAAGTCACCAGAATTTTAGCCTCACTAGAACACAATCTGGGGGTGCCCTAATGGTCATAAATAGCCTTTTTAAGAATATTTGGAGCTCTAAAAATCACCTAAAATAAATTTCTTTTTGTGATAAAAAGTCATATTTCACCGTTTTGGGCTATGCCCAACAACTTCCAAGCATTTTTGGAGCAATTTGAAATTTTTTTGAAAAATCGATTTTGAGAGCAGTTTGTTAGTTTTAAACTTTAAATCAATCAATATATTATAGTTTTTTTACAAGTGTATATAATTGACTACCAATTGTTTTTTGTCTAGACGAAACACTTTTCGATATGAAAACTGCTTGCAGTTTTATGAAGCAATGGAAGTTACAGTAAAAACGACTGCGAAACAAACTGTTTGTTTTTTATACGAACATATAAAACATCTGAAATAATTCTAATGTATGAAGCAAAAAAGTTAGAAAAAAGAAGTTGAAATTTATTAAACACTCGAAATATTTATTTTTCAACTCTATGAAACAACTGTTTTGCGCGATTTTTAAAAAAGTTTTTAATTATCACCAAAATAACTCTATAGGGTTTTTTAACCCTATAATTAAACAACTTGAAAAATTTTGAAAAAATAGCACAAAAATCCCAAAAGTACCCTGTAGTTACCAAAATCTATACCCCTTCTTTTATATGTTTAAAGGCAAAAAATCTATTTTGAACGAGATTTGTTAAGGTTTGTTTTATTTGTAGTGTAGCAGTGAGAAAAATCTGTTGTGTCACTTGGCATCTTTGAATATGACCTCAAGTTATCATTATGAAGGGCGGTGACCTAGCAATCTCCAGTCTTTCTACTTGACATGACATCTTTAAAAATCACCTCTTCTAAAGATATCAAGTGTGCTCTGTTTTTCTCACTCGAGCATAACACAAATCTAGGTTATCTTGTATTAAAGGAATAAGATAACTTGTCTATGAAAATGGATTGTTTTTCAACGACAGAGAATCTTTAATGATCATGATCTTTTTCGGATCCCTGAAGGGATCCGTGGTATTTTGATGCTGATGAATCTTTAGAAGTTGTTATTCACGTGAAATCAACTCAACCTTTGCTTTTCTTTCTAAAAATAGAAGAGAACTAGACTAGCTGCCCTGAAGGGATGACTAAAAAAGAACTATGTGGGCGGGTCTTGGTTCTTTATAAGTCATTGAAATTTTTGTAAAAGTTATTTTTAAGAGAGCAAATATTGTGATTTTATTAATTTTTTGGAGATTTATTCAAAATTTTCTTTTATTTAAAATTCCACTGATTCCGTTTATTCAGCAGTTAAAAAAATAGCTAAATGGATAGCGCCTGGTTCCAGAACAAACCGAGCAGTTTGTGGTGGACCACAACAAAATTCGGTCGACCACTACCGTCTGAGATCGACTGTTGACCGTTGCGTAGTGATGGAACGAAATCAGAGGTGCGAAATTTGAAAAAAAAGAAATTTCGCATGTCTAATTTCGCGAAAACGAAATCGATATACGAAATTGCGAAACAAAATCAATACAAAAAATTTATGAAAATTCATCTGTCAATAAAATTTGTCAAAACGGCTATTTTTGAAAAATGCGACTTTGCATATAAAGAATGAGGTGAAATACGAAATATGAAAACGAAATTTCAATTCCGTTCCATCACTACATTTGCGTCCACCACAAACCTGGAATCTAGCCACTTCACCGTTTTTCTGAAACCGGACCTACGGATTTCGTCTTGTTTTCATTTTAATTTTGCATTTTTATGAGCAAAGATTCGATCCCTCTCAAGGCGAAAGAAAGTTCGCAAAAATGTTACCAACAGTACGCTAATGGTGTAATCGTAAAACTCTAAGTTTTATGAAATGGCTCCAGGTTCGGCTCTCATTAACGTCCAGAAAAGTTTTTATCAACTTCTAAATTTTTGAGCAATTTATAAAATTTTCAACCATTTTTTACACTTTTTAATAAATTTTTTAATTAAAAAGATATTGAAAAAGCCTTTAAAATAGTCAAGATATTCTCAAAATAGTGTTGTGAAGTACCTACCTTGACACCATACATGGGCAAGGGGGATACTGTCCCCCCCCCTAATTCGTCGTATCGGGGATAAAATAATGGACCAATTCGTATTTTGGGGCCCAGTACCCCTCTGCTTGCCCATGTATGCTTGACACAGTGTACTTTTTGTGACAAATTATGCAAAACTTCTTATACCAATGATCACTTATCTCAAAGATCACTTATCCCAAAGATCACTTTTTGTGGGCGGTCTTTTTCTTTATAAATAGCCAGTCCGTCTTTAAAGATCACTCTTATCTCACAGTGGTCATTTGCAAGATGGTCAAAAACATTTTCCACTCTTGATCAGTGATCATGAATAGAATGTGCGAGAACGCTTGTGTACTTTGTACTATCGTTGTGCAAAAATTAAATAATATAATCAAAACCAATTATTATTATTTAGATATTTAAGCAATAATTTTTTTGAATTTCGACGACTTGCTTTAAAATGGCATACAACAATGTTATTCAAATGAACTCTGAACGATTTCCAAAACTCTTGAATGAAATTGACACTTTTATTTTTGACGCTGACGGTAAGACTTTTTTTGTTGAAAATTTGAAGCAAATGGAAATTTTGTAATTTTTGCATTTTTAAGTAAAAAATTCACAAATAAAATTAGCTTTTTTTAACCAAATTCGTAAAAAAATATAAAATTTTACTTTTAGGCGTGCTTTGGCTGGGTGAAGAAGCCATGCCAGGCTCACCACAATTCATAAACTATATTTTAAGACATGTAAGCTATGAGTCTTACCAAAGTACTTATAATTTACTATAACTTTTAGAACAAACGAGTCATTGTCTTGACGAACAATGCTACAAAATCCCGCTCTGTCTATGCAAGAAAATTGGCTAGGCTTGGATATGATACTGCACTTGGAAAGGTATAAAGTAGAGTTAAGAGATTTACTCCACTTTTCTTTTTTTGAGAAAAACGAATAATGCAAAAAATTTGATTTTTCTATTTCCATATCAAAATTTTTAATTCTTTTTTTAACAAAGCCCTTTATAGAAAAATATTGTCAACCCAGCTGCTGTGGTTGCCGACACATTGTTCAGAGCAGGTCTTGCCGAATCCAATAAGAAGGTTTACTTAATCGGATGTCAAGGAGTAAAAGATGAGTTGGATGATCTTGGAATCGAATCTTTTGGTCATGGTCCGGATTCGGTTGAAAATCAACCTGATAAGAATGTTTTCATCTATGATCTCAAATTAGACGAGCACCCAGACAATGTGGGAGCTGTTGTGGTTGGATATGAGAAGCACTTCAACTATATCAAGCTAATGAAGGCGGCTAACTATTTACAGGTGTGAAAAATTTAATAAATCTATCACCCCACGGGGTAGCCAAATTCCGAAAAAGTATTGGCAAAGGTCAAAATTTAAAAAAAATGTCGCCAATCGACTCAGCTCGCCGAGCGCTTTAAAGAGGATGCCATGGCATTGGTCTGGGGTTTGACCCATGACCGAGTGGCTAAAGTGATAGATTTGTAGCTTATAGGTCGCGGGTTCGAATCCCACTTCAAAATTAATTGTCCAAATTCCATGAAAATCATCAAAAATGCTAACCTTTTATTTTTTAGGACGAAGATTGTCATTTTGTTGCAACAAATGAAGATGAAACCTGCCCTGGTCCAAATCCAAATACCATTATACCAGATGCTGGACCAATAATAGCAGCAGTCAGAGTTGCCAGTGGACGTGAACCTTTGGTGGTTGGGAAGCCTAACACTCCAGCTTTTGAATACATCTGCCGTCGTTGGAAAATCAACCCTGAACGAACAATCATGATCGGAGATCGGTAAGTTACAAAATAACATTTGATAAAAAAAACCTTGAAGCTTTAGCTTTTTCGACAAAGATCTCTGAATTTTTATACTTCTTTTTTTAGAACAAACACCGACATCAAATTCGGAAAAGATCATGGTTTGCGCACTTTGCTAGTTTTGTCTGGCTGTCAT
>JAQGBS010000812.1:0-18848 GCA_034698545.1 Acrobeloides obliquus
ATGTGCGCAATCGATTCTCCGCCTAGAAAAACCTAAGAATCGACGGTTTTCTCATAAAAATCCGAAATGTTTGATTTGCGCTTCAATACACCGATACCTTCCCTGAATCAGGGTCAAGGAAGCGTTTTCATGATTTGGGAGTGCGCGAATCGATTTCCCGTCTTGAAAAACCCCTATACAGCCAGTTTCCCGGTGGAAAATCGAACTTTTTTCGATTTTCGTTTCAATACACCCATCCCATTTGAATCAAGATCAAGGATTCTCGTTTCATGAAAAACACAAGAAACACGAGAAAATGGGATTTTTTGAAAATGTTTTGAAAAAATCCCATTTTCTCGAGTTTCCTGCGCTTTTCATGAAACAAGAGTGAGCGCATTCGATTCCTCGTAAAACATTACACATAAGGGTTTAGTGAAGTTTATTTGGGGCGCTAAAAAGCTCAGGAAACCGGAGAAAATTGTATTTGTTGAAAAGACCCATTTTCTCGGGTTTCCTGCGCTTTTCATGGAACGAGATGGGGCGCATTCAATTCCTCGTCAAAAATTACACCTAGGGATTTAGCGAAATGGAAATTTTTACACTGTGAATGTTAGTGTAAAATAATTTTACATTTACAGTTACATTTACACAAGTGGAGTAATAGGCTCCTGGCTGACTGTTGATGAATATTTTAGTGCGATCACCCTGTAAGCATGCTCAACTACAGCCTAGAAGTTTTCTACTCACCCTTATTGGTTGAAATTTATGCAAAAATGGTTGTGATAATGGCAATATTCAGCACGATATTCTATTTATTCATACTATATGCTATTGTTGTTCATGGCCGCGACTTGGGCATATACCGATGGTTAATGTTAGCCAGCTTTACCTTTAGCTATGTAATTGATGTGTCTATAGCATTTGGACATCCCGTGGCATATTTGCCAGCCTTGGTATTCAATGTTGAGGGTATTTCTACGCATTATTTCGGAACTAAAAACATATTAATCTATAATTTAATCGTTGTAGTTGAAAAGATTCTTTCTGTATCGCTTTTAAATATGTACCGATTTGCTAACTGTATTCCGGGAAGACTGCAAGACTTTATGGAGGATCGCAAAAATTTACTACTTCTGGTAGTATTGTGTTTTTTGGTTGGATTCGTACCCATCTTGTTGGTATTTGTTGATTTTAAAACTAATAATCTCGAAAAATTTCTTATTGAAGAAGCACCCGTATTACTTCAATTGCCGTTTGATGAAAACACTGTAACTATACACCGCTCGCCATTTTTCATCCTGCTTACGGCTGTGTCTCTACTCACGTTGATTGTCAGTAACATGATTGCTCTATACGTTTTCATTTATATGGATCGTGCCATAAAACAATTGAAGATCGGAATTACTCAACATACATATAATCTTCAACGAATGCTTTATTTATCCGTCGTTATTGAGACTCTCATTACAGTTCTTACTATTGTGCTACCATTGGAGATTGTTGCCATTATGATTATTTTTTCGATACCATATGGAAGCTATGTGACTCATGTGTTGATTATATTCCCTGGGTTTTATACGAGTCTATCGGTGATTGCTCATATTTATTTTATTAAACCGTTCAGAAAATGTGCTCTAAATGTCTTTAATGTTGTTGTTCGATTTTGTTTTAAGCGACATGAACAAGTTGTTTTTTATAAGAGATCTACAGTGTCAATTGTCAATAAATCATAAGGGAAGAAAAAGGCAGTGTGTCGATGCCGTTAGTGTCATCGTAACATGACACTGATATTGGAAATGATATCAATGTTAGAAATGACCATGGCTTGGAGAAACGTGACAATGACATTTTTATGGTATAAAATGTCACTGGCAGTTTGATTTGAATGTCACTTCATTTATAACATCGATGTCATTTTCAATGTCAGTGTCATGTCACGATGACACTGACATTATCGAAGCACTGGATATCGCAAACATTTGCGAGATGTTTTGCCTTTGGCCTGTACAGCCATCTTTTTTCACAAAAAGGTAGCGCGAGGTGACATACACTTTTTTGCCCATATATAACTATGAACTTTTTGTAAAAATGTTTTCATTCTAATATATTTTTCTTTTTTTTGAACTGCTATGTTTTAGCATATTTTTTAATAAAAGTTTTGTATCAGTTAGTTGTTATTATGTGATCCAATAAATATAGTTGCGATACTTATTTCCCTCCCATATTACATACAACATCCTATAGCACCATATACAACTCCCTATTGGGTCATATTCCCAAATGCAGCTCTGTAATGTAGAGCGCCGCAGGAGCTACCAATTGCAGTTCGGTAGCGTAGAGGTCCGTAGGCGCTCCAAGTGCATAGAGAGAAGAAAATTTGACCGAAAAAATTATCTAGGATGTTTTAGTTTTAGACAGGCTAGAAAAATCAACGTAAAATCAGGTTGTTGAGCTTCGGACAAGGTTTTGAATTTTTTTTGGAACTTGGATTGACATGAAATGACTTTTAGAAACTTTCTCATGCGTTAATCTCACTAAATAAATTTAACTTGGAGCCCACTCGAATCGTTTAAGTTGATCTTTAACGTTATTAATTTGTTAGCAAGTACATTTTTTATCACATGATTTTTTTATCATCATGAATAGCACGGCTGCTCCGTGATTTAGCATCTTTTAGCACAATTATGCTACGTAAGAAAATTTTTTGAAAAAAAGTATGCCTGTATTGCAATTGCCTCATAAATGGAAGATAAAATCAGGGAACCTCGCAAATTTTTGATTATTTGATCTTTTGCTTATGTTTGCCCTCGAAAAAAATTGAATGATCGTTTAATGCATCAATCCTTATAACTCTATTATTATTTCGTAATAGGCGATGTTAATTCTTATGTACAAAGTGTGCTGAAATAAATGGAACGATTTGTTTTCCGGGTCTAACTTTTTAACATCAAAATTTCACAACTTGCAATCTTTTGCAAAATGTTTATAAGATCCTCCTGAACAACTTCTATTTAGACCACTTTTTTGTAAAAACCAATAAATTTGATACATAACCCAACAATACATTTATGGGGGATAGAAATCGGCATAGACAAGAGCGGGATGAACTCGGAGGGGAGAGGAAATTTTCCGATCCAATCGATAAATCTCCGAGCGCTCCGAACGAAATCACCGCCCTGATTTGATTGCTTCAAAGCGCCATACTTAAGAATTCTTCTAAACGCTTTTGAGTGCTTACGAGCTCTTCCGAGCATCTCTGAGTTCTTTCGAATGCATCCAAGTGCTTTTGAGTGTTTACGAGCGCTTCTGAGTGCTTACGAGAGCCTCCGAGTAACTCTGAGCTCTTCTGAGTGTTTACGAGTTCTTCTGAGCGCTTTCGATTACCTATGAGTTTTTCCGAGCGCCTCCGAGTACTTTCGAGCGCTTCAAAAAACCTCTGAGTGCTTTTGAACTATTTCGATTGCTTACAAACTCTTCCGAGCACCTCCAAGCGCTTCCCAGTACCTCTGAGTTTTTCCGAGCGCCTTCTATCGCTTCCAAGCGCCTCTGAGTGCTTCCGAGCGCATCTAAGTGCTTACGAATTTTCCCATACAGGCGCCTTATCAGTCAAGAATTAGTCAGCCAATAGTTCCATTTATTGAAGCACACCCTGCATACATATGTGATATTTAGTCCAGACATGTGTTTCCTCGAAAGCAATTTTATACGTCATATTTAATGATATGGTAGAAAGCTTAAGAGATACTTTCTTAAGCGCTCAATGATTGACTTAAACGGTTCGAGCGGGCTCCAAGTTGAATTGATTTAGCGAGATTAACACATGGGAAAGTTTTTAAAAATTCCAGTCATTTCAAATCAATCCGAGTTCCTGCAAAAATTCAAAACCTTGTCCGAAGCTCAACAACCCGATTTTACGTTGACTTTTTTATTTTCCTAACCTGTCTAAAACACTCAAGATTAATTTTTTTGACTAAATTTTCTTTCTGGCCGATGTATTTCAAAATGGTGAACATTTCTAGCGTGTTTTTGAAAAAATCCAAGAAAAATTTTTTTTGATCACCTCAACTTGTTGTCCCTGTAAAAATAGATAAAAAATCCTCTGATTTTTTCGAAAAATCCTCTGAAAGTCCTTTGATTTTTTTGAGACCACTCTAGAAATGTTCACCATGTTGAAATACGTCGGCCAGAAAGAAAATTTGACCGAAAAAAAATTATCTAGGGTATTTTAGACAGGTTAGAAAAATCAAAAAATCAACGTAAAATCGGGTTTTTGAGCTTCGGATAAGGTTTTAAATTTTTTCTGGAACTCGGATTGGCTTGAAATGACTTTTAAAAACTTTCCCATGCGCTAATCTCACTAAATAAATTCAACTTGGAGCCTGCTCGATTATATTCAGCATAAAAATTGTGCTAAAAGCTACCAAATCAGCCGTACTATTGTTAAGTATTGTATTAGGTTGTTCAATAAGTTTAGCGCGCTACTTTTTTGTCACCTGGAAGTTTCACTTGAATGGCTCAGTGGTAGTACTCTCCTAGGAAACGTGTCGATTGCGTCAAAATTATTTGCGTCATCCAACATTTACGTCAATTTTTGTTTGCGTCAATTTTCGATTGCGTAAAGGTCAATTGAGTCATCCAACATTTGCGTCAATTTTCAAAACATTGACGCAAATGTTGGATGACGCAAATGTCTTTTGACGCAATCGAAAGTTGACGCAAACAAAAATTGACTCAAATGTTGTTGACGTAAATATCTGTTGAAAATTGACGCAAATGTTGGATGACGCAATTGATCTTTGACGCAATCAAAAATTGACGTAAATAATTTTGACGCAATTGACATGCCTCCAAGCCTAAGACTAAGCTTAAGACTAAAGCTAAACCTAAGGCTAAGCCTAACATTGTTAGCGTAGACACCCTGTACTCTTGCCTAAAACTGAAAAATTTTTACTGAAAAGGTTTTCCGGAGCCCTCCAGGTGGCACAAAAGTAGCGTGCAATACTTATTAAACAACCTAATATTAGAAAGTTTGTCGAACATGTCCTCATATTTGGATGCTTCGCTCGATGCCACAATTCGTTTTTCGATCGAAGTCTTCGTATTAATATTTTCTATTAGTTTAATTATTTGTTTAATAGCTCAAATTAAACGTGGAAAAGAACATTTTGATTCCGGATTTTTCCACATTTTTATACTTTTAGCTATATGTGATTCTATCGGAAATTTTATGGTAAGTTTTGAAAAAATGGCTAAAAATGAGCATTTTACCCAAAATTGCATTTTTGACCAAAAAATGACTTTAAAAATGTCATTTTTGACCAAAAATCGCATTTTTTGACAAATTAGGTGTACTCGGTTCAGTGATGGAGACGTGTCGATTGCGTCAAAATTATTTGCGTGATCCGACATTTACGTCAGTTTTTGTTTGCGTCAATTTTCGATTGCGTCAACAGACAATTGTGACACAATCAAAAATTGACGCAAATGTCTGTTGAAGCAATCGAAAATTGAAGCAATCAAAAATTGATGCAAATGTCGGATGACGCAATTGACCTTTGACGCAATCAAAAATTAACGTAAATAATTTTGACGCAACCAACACGTCTTCCTGTATGGCCTGTTATCGGTTTCGGCTCCTGAAGTGAAGCCGGAACCGGACGATTTTTTTGGTTTGAACCATCACTGACTCGGTTCCAAGTCAATAGTTTAAATTAGATGGCTATGGTTTTTCATTTACCAGCTACGTCTGTTGAGCATTATTATGACTTTTATAAAGAATATGAGCACTGGTTTTGTGGTTTCGTCTACCCGATAGGAGCTGGTTGCGTACGCATAAGTTTTATTGGACAAAATTTTATTGCTCTAAATAGATTTACTGCAGTGTTTTTAGTGTGGAAACATGAACAAGTAAAAGTTTGTCTTAAACAAGATCTCCATAAATGGGAGATGGGCAGGCTTAGCTTGCGTAGGTGCTATGTTCGAGTCCCGATAGGGACGATATTTTTTTGCATTTTATTATTTAATTTTTTTGAACCATTTTATACCGATTCTCCAGACTCAAATCCAGAATCCTGTCACATTATCTCAAAAACGGTTTCAGACAAAAAAAATTTGTACGGTTTTTTCATGAAATGTGGCGGTCGCTAGATCGAAAACGCAAAAATTTGGAAAAGTCAATTTGGAGACGGAACTGAGCGATTGTTTCGTTTCCTGCCATCATCGACGAATCTTTACTTTTAAGATATGGTCAAAAAGAAACACTATTCTTGTAATATGTTTTGCCGTGATTCTGGGCGTATTTCTTCAATCATTTGCATTCTTTGGAGACGACAAAAAATATCTTCAAAATCTTAGTGGTTGCACATATGGCAACTTAATCGGGACCAATCTAGCTGTTGACGAGGTGAAATTACTATAAATTATCGATTTTTTATTTTGTAAAATTTAAGATAAATAAAAGAACTCAAGCTGCGACGGCAGGGATAACCGCAATCATATGCATTACACTCTCTATAGCTACTATTATTAAGTTGTATCTTCTGAGAAAGAACGGCACTATTAGTTCTCAACATAAACGAGAAATTCCATTACTAGGTATCATAGGTCGGCAATGGGGAAGCCTCCCTCCTGACCCACGCACGCATGAATCCAAAATTTAGGGGAGGGGACCAATCATTGACGCCGCCATGCATATGACGTGGTCCATAAAAATTGAGTGTCAGAAGACTACCTCAAGCTAAAAAAAATCCCTTTTTTTGGTGGAGGTGGTGGGTGACCACCGCATCGGGGGTCCCCTCCCCTCACCTTGCCGACCTATGATTTTTAGCCCCTTAAATGTCTTTTTCAAGGAACGTGATATTCTACAAAATTGTTCCCCACAACATTTTACCCTATTATGAAAAAAAAGTTTCATCGAAAACGGCTTTTCCTAACAAAATAAAACAATCTTTTGTCGGTAGACCTGATATAATTTTTATTTTCAGTTTATTCCGTTACTTTAAGCAGCCTAGAAACTATACTCGCATTTACCTATGCTATAAACAGTCAAATGAAAGTAACAGGTGGAGATATTTTTAATCAAATGTTTGGATGGGTTATCTTTTTATACTATCTGGCTCCTTCAGTTTTGTTATTTTTGACGAGGTAAATAAATGAAACTAACTCTAGGAATTTTTATATATTTTTTATAGCAAAACGGTTAGAAATTGTTATTTGGACTTTTATATGCCTAAACAATGGAGCTCTACATGGAATTCTACACGAGTCATAAATGTGACAACAACTTATTGAAAGAAAAAATTTTCTTATTTATTAAAGGACCAGTCAAGTAATTTACAATCATATAAAAAAATGATTTAAATCTTTATGATTTATTCATAAAGGTCATGAAAAATGGAGCATTTTTTGTTTTTACAGCATGTTCTGAATCGTTGTAGTTTTTGAAATAATTGCGTTTGAAATTTTTAATTTGTTACAAGCTCTTCGTTGTAATACTCAAACTATTTTGAATTTTTTGCGGAAAAATCGATTTTTATATCGATTTTTAAATTTTCGTAAAAAGAACATTGTAGCAAATTGTAGAGCTAAATGAGGCGAACAAAATGACACCACAATTATACAATTTGAACATTGTTTTAGGTTATTGAAACGAATACATGAATCAGAATTTTCGTTTCAATAACCCAAAACAATGTTCAAATTGGATAATTTTGGTGTCATTTGGTTCGTCGCATTTAGCTATACAATTTGCTACAATGTTTATTTGATGAAATTTAAAAAAATTGATGCAAAAATCGATAAAAATTCAAAAAAGTTTGTGTATTACAACGAAGAGCTTGTAAGAAATTCAAATTTTCAAACGCAATTATCTCGAAAACTACAACGATCCAGAACATGCCGTAAAAACAAAAAATGCTCCATTTTTCATTATCTTTCCGAATATATCATTTTTATGTGATTGTAGCTTACTGGATTGGTCTTTTAACACGAATACTCTTTAGAGACTGTCCTTAAATTACGTTTGCGTTAGGGGGGAGGGGGATCTCTGAAAATCTAACGCTCCATTAAAATTTTAAGATTTTTTCTAAGGAAAAAAACTAACGGAGGGAGGGGGGGGGGTCCAAAATCCAACTTTTTGGCAAACGTAATTTAAGGACAGCCCCTTAAAGGAGAAAAGTGTGTCCGTCCAACCTTTAATCCGGTCCTAATTTTTTCTTTTTTTAAATCTGTTTAAAAGAAATCTGCTTGTAAAACCCTGAGGACAAAAAATTAGCAGGTTTGGAGTCATTTTGAAATTCGCATATTTTTAAGTTTTATGGGATAACCCCCTAATTTTTTATTTTTACAAAAATTTTGTTAAAAAATAATATCACCATCGTGTTCTCCATAGTCGAAAACCCCCGAGTACATAAAATCAGCGCCGGAAACGCTAGGATAGTCTAGATACGGCGACCCTTTGAAAAAAAACCCTTAAAAATTGAGTTTTTTAAATTTTTCAGGGGATACCCCCAAATTTTTTTGTTTCCTGCACACCTACCCCTACCTACTACTTATTACATTACAAAGTGCGGCAGAATTAAAATATTTTTTTCTAAACAACCATCTAGGAGTAATTTTATATGGAGAATCGATCCGCGTATTCCCGAATCCTCAAAATTCAGGGTGGCAAAAAAAGTGTAATTTTTTTGGGGAATCCTAATTTATTTTTTCTAAAAATGACTCCTCTAGGGGTAATTTTATGCAGGGGAATCGATTGAGCACATTCCCGAAGTCTAAAAGCACTTCCTTGTCCCTGATTCAGGAAACCCGAATTTTTTGTCTGTACCAAATTACAGCTTCTTCTGTGAAGCGCTTGCCTGATGCTAGCCAGGCAAGCGTTCTTATTTTATTCTTATAAATCATGAAATCATCAGAAATCCATATCAAAAGAGGCACAGATTATAAGCGTCTTAACAAGCAAGACTAAGAAAATCATCACCTGAAATGTTTTTTTCACGCTGATAATGAAATTTTGATTTTGTTTTTACTTGTTTCATAATAAAAATAATTGTTATGTTTAAAAAATTTTCAAATATTTCTATAAAATATTGGGACGTTGATGAGGCTATAAAAAGAGTCGATAAGTTTGTAAGTTTGGAGTTTTCTTTTAGTTGCTTTCATGTTGTCTTCCAGGGAAACTTTCGCTAAAAATTGAAAAATTCATCAAACATTGAAAATTCATCAAAAATTGAAAAATTCGTTAAAAAACGAAAAATCCAACTTTAAAAAGCTATATCTCGGTGAAAACAGAAGATTTTTCAATGATTTTTTCTTATCAAAAATTTCTCAGATTCCCAGCTATCCAAAATGTGGTTGCTTGGAGAAATCCTCGATTTTTGACGGCTTTTTTCATATTTAGGGGGTTCACCGGATTGAAATGAAATTGTACCCCTTGAAAAAATTAAAATTTTAGATACCAAAAGCAAAAGGAACATTCTTATGCAGAATAGGGCACGAATTAGATGGAACTTTTAATCGAGACCATATTGATTTTGAAGTGTTTTGTGGATTATTTCATACTGAAGTAATTTTTTTCAATTTCCATGATCTAGGGGGGATAGTAAGTCTTTTAAAATTCGAAATGGAACTAAAAAAAACAACTACTCTTCACTTTGACTGTCATCGATCAAAAACGTTTTTCTATATATGGTTTTGAGAATGCAAACATTGTATCCCGATCTCGTTCATGGCGCTCGGGAACTTATTGGAAATTCTCCTCTCCCCTCCAAGTGCGATAACGCTCGGTCTCCCCAGTTTATCAAGATTTAGAAAGCAATAATATGGTATTGTTTATCCGCTTTACTACTATTCCTAGCTAATGTCGGAATATATGTTGCGTTTAAACTTTATTACATGCTTCCAGTGCAAGTTTGCATAGCACTTCCACTGCTATTATGGTTTACTTATGCAGTATTTAAGAAAAGCCACCGTATGATGTTACCATATTTGATACTTTGTGTAATAATTTTATAAATTACAGAGTAATTCAAAACATGAGAATTTTGCGATATTTCAAAAAATTTAATTTTCATCAAAATAACCCTATAGGGAGTTTTTCTATGCGAGGAATCGATTACGCGAATTGCCGAACCTTAAAAACGCTTTCCTGACCTCGAATTAGCCTATTTTCACTTCAATATACATCTTCCTGAATCAGGGAAGTGTTTTCAAGATTCGGCAATGCGCGCAATCGATTCCTCGCATAAAAAACCCCTTATAGGGTTATTTTCGTGAAAATTAAAAACTAAATTTTTTGAAAAAATTGCAAAATTCTCATTTTTTTAAACTCACTCTGCATATTTTTTAGGTCTTATTTATTTTATTTGGACTAATATCCGAGATACTTTTAGCTATAACTGTTGTTAAGCCTCACTTGCCAATTGCTCAGTTTATGATTAGAATTTGTTATACCGATATGATGGGTATTTTTTAGAGACTTTGGAGCTACTGAACTTGGGGGGCCCACTTACCCCTTGAGGAGACCCAGTAACTCCCAAGGCCGAAGTAAAAAGCGCCGAGATTTTTACAGAAACACACCCCCTAAGAGTAAAAATTGATGCGGAACATGCCATTATTTTCAAACCAACATCTTCGAAAACCTATGAATTTTCGCAATTTTTAAATAAAACAGGAGTTAGGTTGTATAAAATAATTGAGTTAAGTTGTATGAAGATTATTATTGAAAAAGTGCAAAAATTCATATGTTTTCGAAGATTTTGGTTTGAAAATAATGGCAACAGCGTACTCTGCGCCAATTTTTACCCCTAGGAAGTGTGTTTCTGTAAAAATTTTGGCGCTTTTTACTTTGGCCTTGTGGATCGCGTTAAGTGGGGCCCCTCAAGTTCAGTAGCTCCGAGACTTTTTTCTGAAATTTTATGTTAAAGTTTTCAGAATGGCAGATGGTTATCTTACTAGCAATAACTATTGGAGCAATAGATTTATTCGCTTGGATGTATATAACGTGGTGCATGTATTTTCATTATGTATGGGTATACCATATCAATACTGGGAGTTGTTGTCATCACAGACATGAAGAAAGCAATTTTGAAGGCTTTGGTGAAATAACTAAAAAGCACCAACATTCATACAAGCATATTCATGTATAAATTTAATCCTCATATGTTTTTTGTTGGTACAAACTTGTTGTTTTGTGCAATGTTATAATTTTTTAAAGGCGGAGGAACCACTTTCATAAGAAAATTCGGTTTTTAACAGAAACCAAGTTTCCAATATAACTTCAAATTTATGAATTCGAGTCATGTTTTGCTCATTCTCAACCAAAAGGCGCTCATTTTCTTGTTTTAGACGATCATTTTCCTGCTTTAGAATTTCAATTTTTTGTCGCATAGTCAATGGCTTTGGTATGATGGCTTCTTTGGCAACTATTGCCAAATTTCCCACTCTTAGCATAGACAAACCAATCAAATGATCATGGTAAAACTTGCATTCTTTTGTCCACCTCTCAAAATCACTTCTCATAGTGCCCCAATGAAACTTTTTGTACTTTTAAAGCGCTTTAGAATACCACCCCAAAAGTGGGCACTGTAACTTTCGCCACGTTTTATGTTCGCCACATCAACTTTTGCCACATTACTTTCGCCACGTTCGTGTCAATATACATATTTATTGCAAATCAGGCAACTGAATTAGTCTAAATTAAATGCTTATTGGCACAAAAGTAGCGAAGTTATATAGCGAAAGTCGCAGCAGGACGTATGTTAACCTTTCTCTAGCCTCAAGCGGTGTATAGGCCAAGCTTGCACCCCCCTAGCTATACGTTTCCTCATAACTTTTCCATATAATATTTTGTTTTTCTCAGACCCCGAAAATTGTATATAAGCCATCTATTTTGCATGTGTGTTCTAGAAGTCGATACTTCCAATTCCGACGGAACCTACGGCTGCTTTAGCAGATTTATAAATAAATGTGATGTGTGTTACTGACAAACTTGTAAGAATCAACTAATTGAGTTTGGGTAAAAATCAGCTGTCATTTTTCGAAACGACACGAATATTATATTACATTGGTTGTTATACACAAGTAAAACGATAGAAAAGAACTTCATTGTTTGCTAAAAATTACTTCCAAAAGTGTACTTGATACGCAAATTAGTCATCTTCATTTGACTTATAGTGTGGTGTAGTGGTAGCACGTCAGAATTTGCATGCATAGATCTCGCTCGGGATATATTTTTTTGCATTTTATTAGTCAATTTTTGAATCATTTTATACCGTGTTGTTGTTTGCAAAAAATAAAGAATATGCATGCCTTACATTTTTATTCTAACAAGGGACACATACGAATTGATGGTCGAGTTTTCGAAAAAAGATGGTATATCTTTGAAGAGCATCAAAAACTAGTAACTTATGCGCCGGAATTAGCTGCGGAACCCCCAACGATTTGGAGCAAATCCATAATTAAAATTTATTATTTAATACGATTCGATGATAGTTGATTTCAAATGTTATTGAAATGTTAGCCCTTGTGGTTCAGTGGTTAAACTCTCTCCTTTAGGCCACTTTGTCTAGGTTACAGCTCCTTTTTCGAATACTCGACCACCAACTCGTATGTGTCCTTTGTAAGCATTTTTACATCAAAATTTTCAAAACCCCTGACTGACAGTTCATGAATATTTTAGTGCGATCACCCTGTAAGCATGCTCAACTATAGCCTAGAAGTTTTCTACTCACCCTTATTGGTTGAAATTTATACAAAAATGGTTGTGATAATGGCAATATTCAGCACGATATTCTATTTATTCATACTATATGCTATTGTTGTTCATGGCCACGAATTGGGCATATACCGGTGGTTTATGTTAGCCAGCTTTACCTTTAGCTATACAATCGATGTGTGTATGTCATTCGAACATCCCATCGTATATTTACCAGCTTTAGTATTCAATGTTGAGAGTATTTTTGCACATTATTTTGGAACTAAAAACGTGTTAATAATTGGGAGTATCGTTATAATTGAAAAGATTTTGTCTGTTGCACTTTTAAATATGTACCGATTTGCTAGCTGTATTCCGGGAAGACTGCAAGACTTTATGGAGGATCGCAAAAATTTACTAGTTCTGGTAGTATTATGTTTTTTTGTTGGATTCGCACCCATCGCGTTGGTATTCGTTGATTTTCAAACTAATAATCTCGATGAATTTCTCATTGAAGAAGCACCCGCATTACTTCAATTGTCGTTCGATGAAAACACTGTAGCTATACACCGCTCGCCATTTTTCATCCTGCTGACGGCTGCATCTCTACTCATGTTAATTGTCGGTAGCATGGTTACTCTATACATTTTCATTCATATGGATCGTGCTATAAAACAAATAAAGATCGAAATTACTCAACATACATATAATCTTCAACGAATGCTTTATTTATCCGTCGTTATTGAGTCTTTCATTACAGCTCTTACTTTTGTGCTACCAATGGAGATTTTTGCCATTATGATTATTTTTTCGATACCATATGGAAGCTATGTGACTCATGTGTCGTTTATATTCATAGGGTTTTATACGAGTCTATCGGTGATCGCTCATGTTTATTTTATTAAACCGTTCAGAAAATGTGCTCTAAATGTTTTTAATATTGTTGTTCGATTTTGTATTAAGCGACGTGTTCAAGTTGTTTTTTATACAAGATCTACAGTGTCAATTGGCACTTAATCATAAAGGAAAAAGAAGGCAGTGTTTCGATGATGTTAGTGTCATCGTGACATGACATTGGCATTGAAAATGACATCAATGTTAGAAATGACCATGGCTTGGAGAAACGTGAGAATGACATTTTTATGGTATAAAATGTCACGGGCAGTTTGATTTGAATGTCACGTTCATTTCTAACATCGATGTCATTTTCAATGTCAGTGTCATGTCATGATGACACTGACGTCATTGAAACACTGGATGCCGCAAACATTTGCGAGATTTTTTGCCCTCGGCCTTTACAAAAATCTTTTTTTCACAAAAAAGGGCGGCGTCCAAGGTTACATACACCTGTTTGCTCATATAACTATGAACTTTTTGTAAAATTTTTTCATTCTATATGTATTTTTTTCTTTTGAAACGTTATGTTTTAGCATATTTTTCAATAAAAGTTTTGTATTTTCTGGGTTGCTGTAGTACTTTGAATTTGAATTGAGTTACTTAGGCAGGTTAAGCCTACATTAACTTTCGGCGACAGATGACAGGTTAATCTGTTCTTCATCAACTGCTTCGCTCTACAACTTCGTCTTCTTGTTTTTAACTTGAAAAGGTGTGTAGAACGACTAGGCTAATAGCCAAGTCGTTTTCTTCATTTGCCAGTTAATAGATCGGAGCTAACTCCAATCTATTAGCTAGGGTTCTTCGGTCACTGGTTTCTTATACCGGTGCTAATCTAAAGATCCCAGAACTCTCGCTCAGTATGCTTCTAGGTAAAAAAATCTAGAAGAGACAATCCTAAAAAATCCACTAGACCCAATCCTAAAGCCCGACTTAACCCATCAGGCTTTGGCGAGATTTTCTAATTCTCCAGTTCTTCAAATCCGACACTGGAAGAAGAGATCGAAAAGGTTACAACTTTGTTTTGGTAGCTAGGACCCATTTGGCTCTGATAATAATGTAGCCATTGGGTCTCCTATATTCAACGAGTCCCTATATCCAAAGCCGTAGTTGTCTAAGAGCGACAAGGGCGATTCGTGTGTTGGAGCAGCGTCTTTATTAGTCTAGCGGAATTTTTATTTAAATATTTTTCGAATTTCGATATGCAACGTCGCTCGGCGTTTCTTGTAGCCCGCCGATATTTCTTTTTTCTTTTCAAAATGCTACCCAACCTGTACAAGAGAGAAAATATCTAAAAATATAACCAAAATCGAGATTTATCAAAAATAATATAGATGAGTGGATAAAAATAGAAAATTGTCGAAAAATTGATTCAGCGCATCGGGGTGCGCACAATCGATTCTCCGCATAAAATTATCCCCAGAAATATGATTTTGAGGGAGAAATTTCAAAATTTTTCGATTTTCGCTTCAATACACACATCTATTTCCCTGAATCAGGGTCAAAAAAGCATTTTCACGCTTTGGGAATGCGTGCAATCGATTTCTCGCTTAAAATTACCCCTATAATGATCTTTTTTAGAAAAATTTAAGAGAAAAAATATTTTTTTCAAGTCTCACTCTCCCTTTAAAGTAATCAAGATTTCACTTTGGGCTTCTTTTTTTCAAATCTTCACATGATGTATATTTTAATTTTTAGCGTTCTAGAAGTCGATACTCCGTTTCCGACGGGACCTACGGCCGCTTCAGTAGATTTATAAATGAATATGATGTGTGCTACTAACATTCTTGAAGGTATCAACAAATTGAGTTTCGATAAAATCAGCTGTCATTTTCTGAAACGACACAATTCTATAATTATTTTCTTTACATTCGTTATTTTTATCTCTTTACTTTGGTTGTTAATTTACGGTATTTTTAAGTAAAAATTAGTTTGTCTATTTTTTACACATTTTTTAATGAAAAAATAACATCACCATCGTGTTTCTGGCATAAAAATACCCATAGGCAAAAATTTTCGTCGATTTTGGGCAATGCAAAAAGATATAGGGATTGAACCTGCCCCTGTAAACTTAAAGGCTAGCATGCTAATCACTTGACCATTCTGCTACAACTTTTTGAGTTAAACAGACTATATGTTAAATTGATTTTACCTGTAAAAATCACATGGTTTCAACAAATTATTACGTAAAAACTAAAAATATGTTTTTTGAAAAAAAAATTTGTAAAAAAAATCGTCCCGAGTGGGAACCGAAACTATTACCTTCGATGTAAAGTCTGACATGCTATCACTACACCACACTACATTAGATTATAGATTACTAATTTTGCCTATCAAGTACACTTTTTTTGCACAATTATATTTTTACAAATTGCATGTGTGTTTTTTTTATTAATATTTTTACTAAAAATTAAATACAAATTAGTATTTATAGGCAGAGTATGACTTTAAAATTGAGATCTTTCCTCCTGGCAGCACAGCTCGGTTGCAGCCGTGTGACCTGTTTTTCAACAGGAAATTTAAAAAATTTATAAGGTTATTTGGTTTTGTTAATACCATTTTTAGTAAAAATAAAAAACATATACAATTAGTAAAATATAATTGTGCAAACAAAAGTGTACTTGATACGCAAAATTAGTATTTTTCATTTGAACTGGTAGTGTGGTGTATTGGTAGTACGGCAGACTTTGCGTGTGTAGATCTAGATTCAAGTCCTGCTCGGGAATATGTTTTTTGCATTTTATTATTCAATTTTTGAATCATTTTATACCTTCACCGTGATGTTGTTTATAAAAAATATGTCTGTCTTATATTTTTATTCTAAGCAATTTTACATCAAATTTTTCAGAATCCTTGGCTGACAGTCGATGAATATTTCTTGTTAGTGTGATCACCCTGTAAGCATGCTCAACTATAGCCTAGAAGTTTTCTACTCACCCTTACTAATATACATTTATGCGAAAATGGCTGTGTTAATGGCAGTATTCAGCACGATATTCTATTTATTCATACTATATGCTATTGTTGTTCACGGCCACGACTTAGGCATATACCGGTGGTTAATGTTAGCCAGCTTTACTATTAGCTATGTAATCGATGTGTCTATAGCATTCGGACATCCCGTCGTATATTTACCAGCCTTCGTATTCAATGTTGAAGGTATTTCTGTGCATTATTTCGGAACTAAAAACGTGATAATCTATGATTTTATCCTTGTAGTTGAAAAGATTTTTTCTGTTGCGCTTTTAAATATGTACCGATTTGCTAACTGTATTCCGGGAAGACTGCAAAACTTTATGGAGGATCGCAAAAATTTACTAGTTCTGGTAGTATTATGTTTTTTTGTTGGATTCGCACCCATCGCGTTGGTATTCGTTGATTTTCAAACTAATAATCTCGGCGAATTTCTCATTGAAGAAGCACCCGCATTACTTCAATTGTCGTTCGATAAAAACACTGTAACTATACACCGCTCGCCATTTTTCATCCTATTTACGGCTGTGTCTCTACTCACGTTGATTGTCGGTAGCATGGTTGCTCTATACATTTTCATTCATATGGATCGTGCCATAAAAAAATTGAAGATCGAAATTACTCAACATACATATCATCTTGAACGAATGCTTTATTTATCCGTCGTTATTGAGACTCTCATTACAATTCTTACTTTTACGCTACCATTGGGGATTTTTGCCATTATGATTATTTTTGCGATACCATATGGAAGCTATGTGACTCATGTGTTGTTTATATTCATAGGGTTTTATACGAGTCTATCGGTGATCGCTCATGCTTATTTTATTAAACCGTTCAGAAAATGTGCTCTAAACGTTTTTGATGTTGTTGTTCGATTTTGTGTTAAGCGACGTGTTCAAGTTGTTTTTTATAAGAGATCTACAGTTTCAATTCGTATTTAATCATAAGGGAAGAAGACCCCCTCGCCGGGGGTCTAAAAATCGATTTTTCAAAAAGTGCTCCAAATCGTATGTTTTTTGTACTCCGAGGTTTTGTACAAAATGGGGAACACGAATCCGAAGGAATCTTTCATTTTTGATATCAGGGATACCCTACGCGAAGGGGGACTCCAAAAAGTAATACATACTTTTTTTAAACAATCCAATTGTTGCACAAAAAGTGCAGCTCGGTAGCGTAGAGTTCCTAGTTCAACCGGTAGGCGCTCCGAGTGCAACCGATAGCGTAGAGCGCCGCAGGCGCTCCCAAGTACAGTTGATAGCGGATAGCACCGCAGGCGCGTCGGTCTAATAATATACAGTGTATCTCAAATTTTTTTGCGCTAAAAATTATAACTTTTTCCAAAGAAATTCATTTTTTGTAATTCTTTTTTTTATTTTCATCCAGAGACAATAGAAAAGCGATTTGTGTCAAAAAAACAAAAAAAAATTTTATGCATAAATTTTTACTTTGTGCAAAAAATTTTAGCTCCAAGTGGGATTCGAACTCACGAACTGTGTGACCGTGACGGTTCACTATAAACAAGCCTCGGTGGTGCAGTGACAAAGCAGCGGCTTATTGGTCACAAAGCTCGCGGGTTCGAATCCCACTTGGAGCCAAAATTTTTTGCACAAAGTAAAAATTTATGCATAAATTTTTTTTCGTTTTTTTGACATGAATCGCTTTCCTATTGTCTTTGGATGAAAATAAAAGAAGAATTATCAAAAACGGATTTATTTGAGAAAACATAAATCTATTTTCCTGAAGGGCCAAGGTAGCGTTTTTAAGGTTCGGGAATGCGCGCAATCGGTTTTCCGCATAAAATTACCCCTAGGAGGTCACTTGTTAAAAAAATTTTCTACTCGGCCCTAAATTGGACTCCCCCTTTAACAAATTGAACATACTTGTTTTTCATGTGTTTATCAACCTTACTTCATGTGTTTGTCAATTTTACTTCTTTAAAATTCCTGAATGAATTGCATCAGTCTAATGCAAACTGTTTGTAAATACATTTTTTTAAATTTTTTTACTATACTCAATAAACGATCAATCATTTGTACGAATGAACTTTGATAACACACTCAACCTAAAGAATATATAAGACAAGAACATTTTAATATCCTCCATATATACCTTTCTTTTTTTGAAAATTTATGGAGCTCGGATTAAACCACGCCGAAAACGTGGAAATATAAGTAATTTTTGAAATTGGGCAAAAGTTTTAGGACCTGACCGGGATTCGAACCCGGACCAGACTCCTGGCTACCGTCCAAGAGCACTACCATTGTGCTACCGAGACCTACAACTGATGCCCGTTAATTGATAAATACTT
>JAQGBS010000813.1:0-18845 GCA_034698545.1 Acrobeloides obliquus
ATGTATTACAACGAAGAGCTTGTACACAAATTCAAATTTCAAACGCAATTATCTCGAAAACTACAACGATTCAGAACTTGCCGTAAAAATAAAAAATGCTCTATTTTTCATGATTTTTCCGAATATATCATTTTTCATATGGTTATAAATTACTGGACTGGTCCTTTAAGCCGGTTTGATGCTATTGTTGGATTGAAAATTCATGTTAAAAAGAAGTTTTTTAACATAAAATGTTGTTGAAGAGGTGTGTTTGTTGAAGAGTAGGAGGATGGTGATTCCCGGTAACTTGGTTGGTCTTTTGGTGGCGCTGTGGTCTGCCCTAGTACATATAAACTTCAAATCATGTTATTTTATAGTTTCATAAGTAAGATAGAAAAATGAGAAGTACGATGGTATGCACTCAAAAAATATATATCTAAAATTACTTCTATATGGGTATAAATAGCTATAATAAAACTTGAATAAGTAAAGCTATTCAATATTCTACCACTGGTGTGAGGCTGGAGCAACTATGTCCCTTGATCTTTTAATACAATTAGTGATAAGGTCTAAAACTGCTTTACTAAGCGACGCGTTTAAACATAAATAAACCAATGGCGTATCTCCTAAAAAATTTCAGAAAAAAGTTTCTAGTTTTTTTACCATGAACAGCAATCAAGACGACTTGTGAAATCGGGTTCATAAATTGTGGCATTAAAATTAACTCGTCTATTACAAAAAGTAACGAAGCAATAAGTATTTCTACACAGATGCATAATGCTTGGAGGGTCATCTAAACAATGATACAGTGAAAAAAAATTATATCATGCGAGAGAAAGAGTATATCCCTATCACTCCTTTGCCCCTCTCATACGGAGGAAGCATAGTTCTCTCGGTACACCGCCGGGCCGTTCGATCTTGAAGTTAAGCAACGTTGAGCCCGGAGCGTCTAAGTTCGGTTTTCGAGAGAGAGAAAAAAATACCTCAAACTTGATCTTTTCTGTGGGTGGATCGCACACCGCGCGCGAGCCAAAATTAGAGAGATATTATAGAAACTTCCCGACCCCAATTTTGAGCGATCCCGTCCGATCTGGCAAGTTAAGCAACATTGGGCTCGTCGGATTAGATTCTCGGACCTAATTTTAGCGAAGGCACAAGTGCACGATACCTTTTGGGGCATGCACTCGTGCCTCCATTTCCCTATTCCGACCCCCTCTGGCTACGTCACTATTATTAACCCACTAAATTTTTCTCTACGAGATACACACTTGATATCTTCCAAATTTGACCTTTTAAACTTACAATTTTTTGCAACTTTGAAATGTCAGCATTAGGATAAAGAAACGACTTAATTCTTAGAACAATAACCATACTAACATAAATAATTACCAGCAAGATTGACACCGAAATATTATGAACAAAATGGTACCATGGTGGTTGAAACTAAATTTTCGGACTTATTTTAAAATTAAGAACTTACCACAGGGTTTCCTTCCATTTCGGTACCTAAATATGGATCCGTATAATGTGTTAACTTAGTGGTGTTGTAAATAAAAGCCGAAAAAACAAAATTTGGATATATGATAATTAAGATCATCCAAAAGTAAATTCGGGAGTAGCCAAACAAGAAGTTTGCTGCATCTAACCAACATAGTTCGAAGAAACGGTTGATGGCGAGTATGACGCATGCAAATGTGACAGCATACCAGAAGACTAAAAGCGTTGTTAAGACAGAGTATGAAAATGGCTAAGATCAGTGGGTTCTGAAAAATGGAATTTTTAAGTAAGAGAGCCATGTAATTCTGAGTGTTTCGATCCTCGAATCCATTTTAGAATCCATCTGATCCACAAATCCAGTTCGTTAGATCTATTTTTGTGTTCCGAATTCCAAAGGCCCAAATGAGTCCTGAAACTAGCTATAAGGAGGTCACTAGGGGCACGTTCTCTGCCCTTAAATGAGGGGGGGGGGTGCGGTTTGAGGTTACTTCGTGAAAAGTGGAGTCCAAAATAGGGAAGGGTAGAAAATTAAAAAATTTTTTTAACAAGTGACCCCTTAGGGGTAATTTTATGCGGGGAATTGATTGCGCGCACTCTCGAAGCATGAAAACGCTTCCTTGACCCTGATTCAGGGAAGGAATCGGTGTATTGAAGCAAAAATCAACACTTTTTATTTTTGAGTCCAGCCCATTTCAAACGTGTGAGATCGATAAAAACAACTTGCATGCTGCAATATTGCTAGTGATCCAGAAAAGCATTGGATTTGTACAAAAATGCGCCCCACTCATACTCTGAATGCCAACAAAAACACCATCAATAAAAACCGAGAACACATCAATAAAGCCAATTAAAGCCATAAGTTTATAGCACGAATATTTGATAAATTCCGGTCTCATCATCACAATCAAGAATGGAATGTATATAAGCTAAATCGGTCATAGGATAATACTTTTTTCCATACTTAACTAACCATGAAAACAAATCCAATCGACGCATATAAAAATCCAATTGGAATATTTTGGTTTGCATTGCTATACCATTCTTCGAGCGTGCGTTTTGAACAATTTTTTACATAAATCTCCTTCCATTGGTCATAATTGAATATGACCAACCAAAAATTCATTTCATTTTTTAAATAGTAAAGTAACGTTATGATATGAGATTCAAAGAAATCTTAGAAAAAAGTCTACAGGGTGTGGCAAAAGTTCTTGTGATTTTTTGAATTACTGCATATAGTATTTTGACCATAACTCTTTAACCTTATATCCAATTCCGATGATCTTGATGTCTTTAGATAGCTTGAATTTACAGCTATCCAATGACACCAAGATCATCGGAATTGGATGTAAGGTTAAAGAGTTATGGTCAAAATAATATATGCAGTAATTCAAAAAATCACAAGAACTTTTGCCGCACCCTGTATTTGTTTTCAACTAATCATTTTAGAATGCCCCGAGAGTGTAGTCTGCAACAATATCGCGTGATCTATGTTTCTTTGAAGTAAAGTATAAATTTTTATATCTTATTAATATAAGCTCGCCTGACTTATCATCAAAGATTTTTCCTAAGTTTGCCATAATTTATATATATTCGAAAAATTTATGAAAAATGGAGCATTTTTTGTTTTTACAGTAATTCTGAATCGTTATCGTTGTCAAGATAATCGAGTTTGAAGTTGGCGATTTTTGGAATTGGTTTTGAATTTCCCGCCAAAACCCTGATTTTCAATTTTGTTGGGAAATTCAAATTCAAAAACAATTCCAAAAATCGCCAACTTCAAACGCGATTATCTCGATAACAATCCAAAATTTACTTCTTAAGAGATCGTTCACAAATTTGTGAACGATCCCTTAAGAAGCATAACATAGTCGGGTAGAAGGGGTTTAGTTGTGACAAAGCCTGAGTGGGGATCCCCAGTGACGTAGCTATATGGGGGCACAGGGACACGTGCTCCCTTAGTGGAAAAATTGTCTTTTAAAAATGGTGTTTTTTCGAAAATAGCTCAAAATTTTGGATTTTTCTTAAAGAATGCTCCTCTTTTCGGACCTCTCTGGCTACGTCATTGGGGGTTCCCCATTTTTGAGGGGATAAAAATGAGAAAAAATATTCGATTTTTTTCGAAACAATTGCGCTTTTTCGACAAAAAATGTCAATTTTTTGAATTGAGAATATTTATTCCAAAACTTGTTCAGCTCACAAGCAAGGACAGTTCGCGCAGGTGTCACTCGGAAGAGCGTACGATGCCGAAGGCCTATTCTTGAGCTCAGGAATAGATCTGCGCTTGAGTATATTATAAGTTGGTGCTTATTTAAATTGCTTCCCTCTCGCCCTCCTTCTCCAGCCGTTTTGCTTGCTGGAGGGGGGGGGGGGTACCTATAAGTTTATGCTATAATCGAAATAAAATTTATGACAAATAAGAATTAAAAAATGTAGCCTTAACTCTTAACAGATGACTAACTTCTAAAATTTAAAGGCAATCACGAGGATAATTCATTAATATTTCTTGCATGATTTGCTTTCGAGATTTGTCGTTTAACAAGAAGATTATACGTCTATCTATTCATTTTTGGAAATCTAGTCGATCTTTATATTCAACTTAAAGGGGAGTGACAATCATGGCCTAATCCAAGAAGAAATTTTTTTCTAAAAAGATCATTTTTAGGGGTAAAATCATGCGAGAAATCGATTGCGCGCATCGTGTTAAAATGCTTCTCTGATCCTGATTCAGGGAAAAATTGGGTTTTTGAAAATGCGAAATGATCTCATTAAATTCACTTTTATTGATAAAACTCAACAAACAACAATAAAAATTTACAAACAATGACATAATTTTTTAAGCACCCGATCGGTTGTACATGAAGAAGTGTTTCCATAACTAATTTGTTTTTAAATTTCAACGACAAAAAATAAATTTACCGATTATTTCGTTGAATATCTCCGATAATCCGCATTTTTTGAGTATCCAAATTTTTCTCGACAACAGCTTCGAGGATAGCATTCGAAGGAGGTATAACTTGAAAAACGACACGGTAGTGAATTAGGAAGGCACTATTCACTTTTTCTGAGATTTGTTTTGGAGGTATGCTGACAAAAGCTGATTTGATTGAAGAAAGGTCCATTGGAGCGCATTTGTCCTAAAAAAAGTTTTTTAGACTAAAAAATTGGCCAAAGGTTTTTCTAGTAAGGGAATTGATTGTGCGCATTGCCGAGGCATGAAAAAATTTCTTAACGGGAGCGTCGGTCCTCAAGACTATCTAGATGTTAAAAAAGTAACAATTACAACATTTTTACCTCAAAACTCTTTTCCCTAATTAATTTTTTCACATATTTCACAACGAATTTAGCTGGTATCACGCCATCTTCTCTATTACCCTCGACTTCTGGGAAACAAGGACAATATTGTAACGGAACTTGAGCTTTAGCACAATCTCTATCCGTAGGAATCCAATCAAAAAGAGAATAGCCTCGGTTTTGCACCATTTTATACCTTTTAGGGGTAGAAAAGTTACCCTAAAACATTAGATTAAGATTGCTGTCTAAGGCTTATTTTTAGTATATCCATAAGTGTGCCATGAAGATCAAAATGAGTTGTCATAATTTTTGAGTTTTCTTTTAGATTAGCAAACATGCTTGGATGCTTTCTTCTAAACCAAGGTGGGACGTAAATTGATAAAATTGGTAAGCCAGATTCGAGGCGGCCTACTAGCTAAAATGGGGGTATTATAAGAATTTTTTAATGTTTTTGTTGGATCTTCAGATTTCAAAGGGTACTCGGATCCTTCGAGACATCGCGCTGGGGAAGAGAGTAGAAGGGATAGGGGTCATGGATAGAAGCTAGGGATAGACCTAAGATGAAGGGTGCCGATTTTTTCGATAATGGATAGATGAAACAAGGAATTGATAAAAGGAATAATTTTTAATTTACAAGAAAACAAGCGATAGGGATAGTCTAGGGTAATGAGTAGGATCGGAGGTAGATGGTAGAATGGTATTGGGTAGTTGAGTAAAGAGTAAGATGTATCGTATCGCGGCTAGGGGTAGTTAGTAGGTGTAGGGAGTACAAATAGCTAACCGTTTCCCTAATACTATCATATCGATTTCCATGATCTGCAAACACCACTATTATAGATCTATTTAAATAAGGTTGTGTCCTGACAAGAAAATTTGCAACATCTCCATCTGCTAATCCAACAGTATTAAGATAGTCATGAGCTATTCGAATAAACCAATTCCATGCAAATTTTCTAATCCCCTGATATTTTTTTATAAAACTAAAAATTCTTTTAATTGTCTAAAAATGACGAAAACCTACTCTTCGAGATAATTTAGTTGTAAAACGTGTTCTGGTATAGCATCATAACAAAAATAAGTACTTCTTATAGATAAAAGGCTACCGGCAAACGATAAGAAATAAGGTCTAAAACAGTATAAAAAATTTTTTTGACACCGACATAGTCGGTTTTATGGATGAGGCACCAAAAAAAGCCAACCTCATATAATGATCCACCGGAGGCTTTTCGATAAACCCGTATGATTTCTTATCATAATTAAAAGTAGCGATCTCATAGGTCTGATAACTCGCATCCTCTGCGAAAAATGTAGCATATCCTTCTCTTCCAAACTTTCTCCAAATTAAATCTGTCCAGTTATCATAAGAAAGATAATAAGATGAATCGACTTCACCTTTTCCAAAATCCTAAAAATTAACATTTTGAGAAAAAAAGTCGGTACTTATACACTATCTCCCCAAGCTGAAAAAAAGCTTAGGCTTTGGTTTATGGTTAGGCTTAGGCTTAGCCTAAGCCTAGGTCTAAGCCAAAGGCCTAAGCCTAAAGCCTATGGCCTAAACCAAAGCCTATCACTAAGCATAAACCAAGTTTATGCTGAATCCCCCCCCCCCTCGTGGGGATAGTGCATAAGTACCAAAAAGTCTCTTACCGAATCATAAGTATGCTTTCCTAACATGATCGCCATCCAGTTAGGGAAAGTGTTATCTGCAATTTTTACATGTTTATTCATTTCGACAAAACCCATTTTGGACATTTGGGCTAGGGATTTTGGCATTTGTCGATGGAATTCTGATCTAGAGATGCCATCAAAGCCTAGCATAATCACGCTGAGGCTTTCTTCAGATTCATTTAAAAAAGGCCTAAATTGTTGTATATTGTGTGACAAAAGAGATTGAAAATTTGGGAATCCAAAAAAATAAAAAAATTTGCTTAAAAATGGAAATTTTAAATTTATTGAGCGATTTTTAATTTTTAGATTTTTTTCGCTTGCCTTTCAGTCTCGATCGAAACATTTCTATGTACTACTTGAGCCCATTGATAGCGGTATTCATTTAAGCCTAGACTATTGCTACATTCCACTTCAACAAAATCGGTTTCCATTTTTACTCCTTCTTTTGACAGTTCAGACCAATCTGAATATTTCAACGAAAAGTCATCTACCCCAGAATTATGATAAAAGTATCGATATCTACAAGAATAACTAGAAGAATCTTCAGCTGCTTCATTTACTAGGATAAGATGGTTATTGACTAGGGCTGTAAGGTTTTTCTAAAAAATAGATACAATAGCGGACAAAAAACTTGAAACACCTCCCAAAATCAACAGTTTCATGTAGTAGAGAGGTTTTATGACAGTATCACTTTTCGTACAATTGTTTTCGTACGGTACTTTTCGTATAATTATTGTTCGTACAAACTTTTCGTACAGGTACTTTTCGTACAAACTTTTCGTACAAATACAAGGGGAGGGGCAAAAGTTCTCGCGTAAGAGGCGGTATATCCTTGCATAAATTGCTCCTTAGGCGAGGACTTTTCGCTCCCTTGGCGAGTAATTTTGCCCCCCCCCTTTTGTATTTGTACGAAAAGTATCGTACGAAAAGTACCGTACGAAAAGTTCGTACAAAAAGTATCTATACGAAAAGTTTGTACGAAAAATAATTGTACGAAAAGTACCGTACGAGAACAATTGTACGAAAAGTGATACTGCCCATAAAACCTCTCTACTACATGAAACTGTTAATTTTGGGATGTGTTCCAAGTTTTTTGACCGTTACTGTATATAAAAAAAGAAAAAGGTATGTAGGTACCACAGGTGCACAATCTACCCCTCCTCAAATTGGAGGGGGAGTCGCACGCGAGCAAAAAATGGTCTCGCAATAAAGCGTGAGGCCGGCTAAAAAATATAAGGGGAACCTTATGATTTTGACGAAATTTTGAAAACTTTTTCGAAATATTACTAAAATTTTGACCAAAAAATGCTCGCGCGCGATAAAAAAATCCCAAAAAATGTCGACCACGTATTTTCGGAGGATTATTGTGCACCTGTGGTAGGTACCTGTCTAGGGTCACATGTTATCGGAAGATGAGAAGATTTTATATAAGAAGTTATGGACAAATCCCAAGGCTCAGGAATTTTTACATGGCATGTTAGGTCATCTGAAATGTTGGCAATGATCTAAAATAAATTTTTTATATAGGGCAGTACTAAAATCACCTTCACGGCGCTTTTTGAGAAATGTTTTGATTCAACTTCTGGCACCTATCCACTGAGTCATGGAGGTCAAAGAGTATTTCAAAAAATTTCGCAAAATGAGCGGCACTATAACTTTCACCACGAATCTCGCCACGCTAACTTTCGTCATGTAACTTTCGCCACGATAACCTTCGCTACTTTCGTGTCAATAAACATAATTAATTTCAGACTAATTGAGTTGCCCGATTTGCAATAAATATTTATATTGACACGAACATGGCAAAAATTATAGTTTTTTTGGCAACGTGGTGAAAGTTACGTGGCGAAAGTTGTCGTCGCGAACATGAAACATGGCGAAAGTTGTCGTCACGAACATGAAACGTGGCAAAAGTTATAGTGCCAAATGAGTGCCGTGTCTTTGGAAATTTTTTAAGAAAAAATCGAAACTTTTTTTTTCAAATTACCAGTTTTGACCTATATAAGGTAATTTTTGTGTAAAAATTCAATTTCCGAGGTTTCCGACTTTTTCCATCTGTGCAAAAATTCTCTCTTACTCGAAAAATAAAAAAACTGCAAAAATCAGACCTCATTAAACCTCAAAATTTCTGCTGGAATCTCGAATTTTTCAGGATGTATCAAATTCCATATTAATATTAAAAATATAGAACCACATATTAACAATAATAATTTTTTAAAATAATATAAGCGAACTTGAACGAACATCCATTAAAGCTAGACTAAAAAACGAAACTTAATACTGTAATATTAGCCCGATAAAGGCAAGAGGAACGAATGCACCGCACAATTTTTTAAGGAATTGACCGCACAGGATCTTCTGCACGGGACGACCACACGGAATGACCGCAAGGATTTCCGCACAGAATCTTTTGCACAAGGATCTTTGCACATTTTTGCTTTTTTTCTTACGTTTTTTAAAGATTTTTTACCAATCGTTTCAATAAACACGATTTAATTGAAATTCGGGCAACTTTTATTAATGAAAAAGAACGTGCGAAAGATCCATGCGGTCATTCAGTGCGGATGTGTAGATGTGCGGAAAATCCTGTGTGGTAGATCTGTGCAGAAAATTCATGTGCGGAAGATCCGTGCAAAATTTTTTGTGCGATGCATTCGTTCCTATTGCCCAAAATGGTTTATCTAAAAAACTACGAAAAAGAGGCTAAATTTTTTGGCTAAAATGACCAAAATTAGACTTAGCTAATTTACACTTTTGTTCTAAATTTTATGCTTGAACAAAGCATTCTTAGCAACGGCAAAATACTCCTTTAGGAATAATTGAATTGCCTTATTTTTTGAACATGAACTTTAATATAGCCAAAAAATTTTTTGCCTTCAAATGAAAATTTTTAAAATTTTTGTGGTTGTTGAAGATGGAAGTTTGGGGTCATACAGATATTGCGTAATCAAGTAGGGGAGGTCAAGTCGATGATTACGTAATCATAATGTATAAAAAAATTTTCTAATTTTTTTCAAGTTTTCCCAATTTTTTAGAATTTTTTCAATTTTTTTCAAAAATTTCTGGGGAGAAATATTGTGTAATGAAGAGAAAGAGCAAAAATATATAGCTACTTATAAATAAACTTTGACGAGCATCCATTAAAGCTAGACTAAAAAAAGAAACTTAATATTTTAATATTCGCCCAATAAATATCTTAAAATTGATCGTTTGACTAGTAAAAAAAAATTAAGTTTGACTAGTAGGGTATTAACCGGTTTTCTTATTTGTTGCACTATTGATTGAAATGAGCAGACCAAAAACGTAAATAAAATGATAAGAACAAACTATAAAAATCGATCAAGGCGAAGAAATTCGACCAAAAAGATGGTTTCATGGCGGTGATTTAGACATGCTAACATACAAATATTGGGTGGAATAATCGCGTTCAAGTGCACAAGTTTGTATGTATTGTCCCATGAATATACATACTTTTGTGGACAACTTTTGTATGCTTAACCAACATTTACACAAGTTTATTGATAAAGAACAAAGATTACTGAAACTCAAATTAAAACAGTTAAAAATTATTTTGAGTCAAAAAGTTTATACAATTAATATGATAATTTATTTGTTTAATCCAGTAAGATAACAAGGTATTGGTAGACCAAGATATCACTAGCGATAGGAATATGGAATACGTTTATGCGAATAATGGTCTACCAATACCTTGTTACAGTAGCGGAAAAAAACTTTGCACCAAACGCAAAAATATGCATAAAATCCAATTTATTCGCATATTTACTCTAATAAACATTCGAGTCTTCTTTGAAATCCACGGTTTTTTTGCTGGTCTCTGCCGCGGAATCCCACAATATTTCAAGCCGTTCTGTCCGTCATAACTGCACCGAGATTGTCTTGGGCATACTTTCGAAGGTCCACAGCTGTCATGAACGGGTCCTTCTTGGCCTGTCTAATGAGCAAACGGTTTTGTCCTGGCGTTGTTTTTCTTGGCCTTCCGTTTATCTTCTTGTGTTTCACTGTCTTGAACTCCTTCCAACGGTTCCAGATTCTTCCTACGGTAGATTGGTCAACATGATACCATTCAGCCACGTCACGATTAGTCCAACCCCTTTGCTTGGCTTCCACGATTAGCTTTCTAAGTTCTTCGGATTTATACTTTCCAGGCATTAATTTTTCTAAATATAACAATAATTGCTAACCATTTATATTGAAAAGACGGTAAAAAAGATGCAAAAATGCATATTTTTGCGTTTGGTGCAAGGTTTTTTCCGCTACTGTATCTTACTGGATTCCCACACTATGCGATTCCCATCTATCTCCGCTTTCAAGAAGTTCATATTTGTATAATCCAAGGTGACCATACGCAAATGACGCTGCACAATGTTATATGCCAAATTTCCGTGCGCAAATAACGCTGTGCATGTGTATATGTGCAAATAACGCTGCGCAGATGTCGCATGTGCAAATGACGCATACGCAAATATTACATGCGCAAATGTCCGTACGCAAATGACTCCAATTCTTTTCTTCATACCAGAAATTTTTTCATAAAAAGTGATGCCCTAAAAAGTTGTTCACCATGATCTCAGGAACAAATTGTATAAGTATTTTTTTGAAAACAATTTTATGAAGTAAATCCATATGAAAATTAATGAGGGACAACTTTTTTCGGTACTATTACTTTTTTCACGTTTATGGTTTTTCACGCTTATTTTTTTCACGTTACTTTTTTCACTTTTCCATACATTATAAACTATTACTTTTAAAAAATTGCGTGAAAAAACGCTATAACGTGCGGAAAAGTGAACAAGTATGCGTGAAAAAAGTAATAGTACCCTTTTTTCCGGCTACCTTGAATAAATAAATTTTATTGAACTATCAAAATCTAACGTTTCATACAACCCGCTAATAAATATTTAATAAATTGCATCAAACTCTGATGTGGCTGAGGTTTCACTTCCACTTTATCAAGGTCTTCTGTCATCACGTCCACCGACAACCGGCTCCCTCTCCTCCATGCTTTAAATGAAGCATAATCCATATGGTTCAAGGGGTATTCGCCAATAGGTTTGGGCTGTTTTTGCAATATCGGCCTTCTGGGAGCCTAAAATTTTCTTTGGGGTCAAAATAAAAGAAGTACAAAAATTTGCATACCATAGATTTTCTCTTGAGCACCGGTGCACTGAACGAGACCCGTTTGCGGTAGTTGTGGTTGTGAAAGTCGATTTCTATGTCTTCGTGGTCCATAAAAATGAGGGTGTTTTCAGAGAGGACTCGGCCGCGGAATTTTAGCAAGGGGTTATCTAAAAAATTTATATAATTTTTTAGGACAAGCTCTATGGCTAGTTCTCAAATTTTAGAAACTTTGATTTCATAGCGAAGTAGTAAAACAACCATTTTGCATTTTTAGATCTCAGGTTCAAGCTAGGGCAGAGTTTTAAATTTTTTATATAAGAAAATGGGTTAAAAATTAAAAAATTTGTAAAAAATAAAATTTTTTAATTATATAAAAAAGAGCTAGCATGAAAATTTTTCAAAAAAATGCAAAAATTTTTTGACCCAGCTGGGTATCAAACCTGGTCTCAAAAATGAAAGGCTGCTACACTAATGCGCCAAGACTTTCTTTTTTTCACTATTTTCAAAAATTTTTATACTTTTCTGTCATGTTTTTTCTTCTATAACTTACATCGATCTAGCACCGTGGCCTTCCTCACATTTCCATTCGCCTCGGCCATAGTACTGTTGGCGATGGACACAGATCTTCTTCGTTCTATCCGCTTTTCGTATTTCATCCTCAACCTGTTTAATTCCGGGTCTATCATAAGATGGTTCAGCCTAGGGTTCAAGAACCTGGGTGGAGAAAAATCGAAGCTAATTTTAATTTTTATGTCATTCACAGAGACATCGGTTTTGACCGTGCAATCGGATTCTGTTGAAAGTTCTCTGGTTTTCTTCGGAGGTTGTGAAGGGCCTAAAAATTTTTTTTAATTTCACCAATCTTCAGCTCACCGAGCGCTTCAAAACGAATACCATATCATGATGTTTGGGGATTTGACCCATGTCTGAGTAGCTAATGTGCTCGGCCTTTAATAATGGTCACAGGAAAAGAAAATCCAGGGAAAAAATGGTCTCTGAGAAAAAAAAGATACAGGAAAAAAAAGGGTACGGGAAAATTTGTCCCCAACCCAGTGGCGTAGGTAAGAGGGCAGGTGCTCCCTCTAGTAGACCGAAATTTAAAAAATCTCTACACAGAAGCAGACGTTAAAAAATACCCCCCAAATTTTGAGTCCTTGATCAGTTGACCATAAAGGAGATTTTGTCGACCCTTAAGCCTTGATCGATTGGCTAAGATTTTCAAAAAAATTTGATCGGACGACTTTCAAAATTGCTGATCGGTTGACCCCCTTCTCCAATTTGGGGGGGGGGGAGGTTTTTTTGGGATTTGTTAACATCTGCACAGGAGGATTCCACCTTATGTTTTTGGGAAAAATCAATCTTTTTTGGGGAAGCACCCCCTAGCCTACCCTTCTCCACGGGTGTACGAAAACCCTCGAGTATAAAAAATCAGCGCATTTCGAGTCAGACTTTTTCTGTTTGAAACATACGTGACGTATGAACGGACACAGAAACCGGTTTTTAAGATTTATGATTTTTTTCAAATTTTAGTATTTTTTAAACTTTTTTTAATTTGAAGTTTTTTAAAATTTGTTTTGCTTCATTTAAGAAAAATTTCAATTAAAAAATAGAAGTTTACCTTCTCGATTCCATTGACTCATAAATTCAGCATGGGCCTGTTTTAATCTAACCGGATCGGAAAACTTCCTCTCCTGTTTCATGTATCTGTTTGTTGACTTGTCTGAACCGCGCCTAGCCATCAATAAATACAATTTTCTAAAAAATTTAAAAAAATATAGAATTGATAAAATTCGAAAAAATGAAAAAAGCGCATAAAATTTGTATAAATTATAACAAATACAAGGTGCCCAAAAATGGCAATTTTGCAATAATTGTTCGATTTTTTCATGGACCTTTATGGCCGTACAATAAATAAATAAAAATATATCTTCAAGTTTTTTTCTTTTCACTAAAATAACCCTAACAAGGAATCCTAGAGAAGTGTTGGGATAAAAACGGGTCGCATGAAAAAATTTTGTGCTAATCCTACTCATGGACGTCCCATGATTAAAAAGGGGTAAACTTGCAGCAGCACTTTTGAAAAAAATTTTTTTTTTAATTTTTGCAAAAATGACTTTTCTAGGGGTAATTTTATGCGAGAAATCAATAAAAAATTCTGGAAAAATTTTTTGGGGGTCAAAAAATTGAAACAAATGCGTCAAAATTAGGGGTTATAACTTTTAACCCCAACAAAATTATTTTTGAGGGTTTTTGACCTCCGAAAAATTTTTTCAGAATTTTTCGATGCGCGCAATCGATTCCTCGCACAAAATTACTACGAAAAATGATTTTGTTTTTTCGAAAATGCTGCTGCAAAGATTACTCTCCCCCCCTTTAAGAAAATCACTCCAAAAAATTTGCATCCCTAACTTATGAACAAATTTTGACCATTAGGAAAAATTTTCATTTTTTCAGATTAGGGGGAGGAGCTTCCCCCTCTTCTTTGCGCTGCTGCCCCCTCCCTTCTCCAGAGAGTTGAAAAATCAACCACCCCAGATATGCCCGAAACCGTTAAAAATGCATAACAAATCTAAAACTTGAGCGAATAGCGTTTTGTATCATGTTTTTTTTCTCTTTTCTTAAAGGAGGTGCACGTCCAGTACGCTTCTCGAAAAAATTTTTCTCTAAATTTTTGTGAAAAAATTTAGGGGTTACAGGGGGTGCCAAGTCTAATTCTTATAAGTAGAAAATAAGTAGATTTTTTGAAATATCATTCGAGGAATCTCGTCGAGGAATAAAGATAAGAAAAAAATTTTCCTTAAGCTACCTACGAAGCGAAATTAAGTATCTTAAAATGACGAAATTTCAAAAGATTTTCCCACTTAAATAGCTTTAGAAATTCCAGCGTGTGAAACTATTAAAAAAAGCAATAAAACATAATTGCAAAATTCGCTCCGAGCGAGATGGAAATCTCCCCTTCAGCACGTACGTCTACCATCCTAACCATTTGACTACGGGCTTGCAAAATTTTTGCAACTCATGCATAAACTACTTATACAAAATAATTGTGAAACTAAAAATTTTAAAAATTTCTAGGATTACCCTTAAAAATTAAAAAAATAAATTTTGTTGTGCATTTGCCACTTGGCTATACATGCAAAATTTTATCTATAGTCCGTTTCAGATTCAACTAAAAAAGCTGGAGCCAAAATTTAGAATCCGAAGTCTGCATCCTGTCCGATCTGGCAAGTTAAGCAACGTTGGGCCCGCAGGTTCGATCCCACTAAAATTTTGATCTATAAAAAACTTTTCTTACAAACAATATAGCAAAAAATTTTTGCTTCACTCTTTGTAAGGAAAGTTTTTTTTTTATATTTTCGCCCTAGTGGGATCGAACCTGCGGACCCAACGTTGCTTAACTTGTCAGATCGGACAGAATGCCGACTTCGAATTTTGAATTTTGGGTCCAGCTTTTTTATAGTTGAGGCTGAGACGGACTATAAATAACTTCTAAAAATGAAACAAAAGCTAAAAAAATTATGACACAAATTTTTAACCCAAAAATTTTTTACACTAAAATTTTATGGGCCAAAAAATTTTTCCTACACAACAAGAATTCGGTAATCCGCGAAAATCTTTGAAACTACATACAATTCATCATTCTCATGAAGTAGAAAGACTAATAAGCGTGAGAGCTTTTTCGAGCATAATCCGACCGGATCGGATCGCAACGCAAATGGGAAGGATAGGGAGAAGGAAAGAGAGACCGGTCGGGTCCTCCGTTTCGAAGAGATCGAACGGAAACTGCCCCAAAAATTGATTGTTGTGAAACGGCCAATTTTCGCGCTCAAACTTTTCCCCTCGCTAATTTCGCGGTTGATGAGGGTGAATGACATTTTCTAAAGGATTGTTATTAGTGGACTTTAAAATTTTTATATAACACATGGAAATGACCTGTTTACGTCAAAATTAAAAAACACTTCGCATCATGGTATATTGGTAAATTTTTTAAATTTTTAAACAAATTTTAAAAATGATATATAACTCATACTATGAAAATGCGATAAAATTTATGGCGTTTAAATTTTTTCGGAAAAATTTTCTGTAAAAAATTAACCCCTAAAACCGCCGGAGGGTATGATATAATAATAGTATAAAAACTAAACGATACGCTGCCCGAGCAACGGTCAGTTGGTTACATAAAATTTCTACCAGGGCTTAGGCCTAGGCTTAAGATTAGGCCTAAGGGCTTAGACTTAGGCCTAGGCTTAGGCCTAAGCCTAGGTAGAGATTTTATGTCACTAACTGACAATTACCCCGCTGCCCCCGGGGTTGCGTGAAATAAGTCCTAGAAATCTATTCATAAAATGCTGAAGTATCTCTTAAAAAAATTTTGGAATATATTTGGGCACGATTTAGAGCTTATGAAGAGCTTTAAAAATGTTGATACATAAAACAAACATTTCTCGAAAAAGCGTCAGCAACCAAAAAATCTTCGTCATCAAAATAGAATATTTTGATGAAACAAATTTAAACAAAACTGCGAATCAAGATAAAAAGATATTTCAAAATTGGAGGATTGAAAATACAGGGTGGCGCAAAAATGAGATTTGTGATTTTTTCAATAAATTTTTTAATTTTCAACAAAATAACCCATTAGAGATTTTTCTATGTGAGAAAACGATTGCGCACATTGCAAACCTTAAAAACGCTTCCCTGATCATGAATTAGACTATTTTCGCTTCAATACACATACCTTTTATCAGGGAAGCGTTTTCAAGGCTTGGCAATGCATGCAATCGATTTCTCGCATAGAAAGTTATTTTCGTGAAAATGAAAAAACTTGAAATATTTAAAAAAATAGACAAAAATCCCGAAAGGCAAAAACCTCCTTTAGACCCCCGCGCCATGCAAAGAGGTTTACGACCCCCTATTCATTTATGGTCCGGTGCTATCTCGCTTCCGAAACGCTATTGCGGACGCTACACTTGCGGATGCCAATCTTGCGGACTTACACTTGCGTACTAACACATGCGGATAATGCATTTGCGGTTACTACACTTTCGGATCAAATTTGAATTTTTTAAAAATAAATTGGCATTTTAGACTTTGAAGGGAACAAAGAAGAAATAAATCGTACTGAAGAACACATGACTGTCTTACTGATGCTGATGTATGAAGTTCTCAACAATAATGAGCTAGAGCTATTTTGGTGTGAATAAAAATAAAAAACTTCTTTGTATATATAAGTGTAAAAAGATCAATATACAAAATTTACGCTATCTTTTTAATAAATCCAAAATTGGTCCCCTCCGCCGCCATCCTCGTGGAGGGGAACCAGCGTCTATTGCATATTTATGGAGCAAACCGGATTTTGCGATTTTTCAAAAAATTTTAAGTTCTTTAATTTTTGTAAAAATGACCCTATAGGGGGTTTTCTATGCAAGAAATCGATGTGCACATTTCTAAGCCCTGAAAATGATTCCCTGACCATGAATTAAATTTTGCATTTTCCGCAGAAGTAGACTAATTTAAGATCAAGAAAGTGATTTTTAACATTCGGTAATGCGCGCAATCAATTTCTCGCATAGAAAACACCATTTGGGTTATTTTAGTAAAACTTAACGAACTTGAAATTTTTGAAAAAACCACTTAAAAAATCACAAAAATCCGGTTTTATTGCGTCATCCTATAGTTTAAAACTTATGTGTCATGTTTACCATTTGGTAAATTCTTCAAACAAACTACAGGGTGTTTCAAATGAAATGTAACTATTTTATTTTGACATAGCTTTTTTCTGGAAAATGATTTTGAATTTCCGATTTTTTGAAAATAACGAGCTAATTTGTCCATTTTATGCATGTTTCTTTGTTTTTGAAAATCTTGACTTTGGGCATTGAAACGAAAATGTGCTATTTTATCCTGAAGGAATTTTTAAAAAATTCTTGCACCAATCGATTCAGCGACCTCAAAAACGGTAGTGTACCAATTTGCGTGAAAAACATATTCTTGGTTTCCGAGTAAAAAAACTTTATTGAGGGGCTGGGGTTCGAACCAGCGACATTCGGGCTCATGCACATTGTAGTGTATGCGAGCTTATACGCACAAGTCTGAACGTCGCTGGTTCGAATCCTAGCCCCTCAATAAAGTTTTTTTACTCGAAAACCAAAAATATGTTTTTCACGAAAATTGGTACACTACCGTTTTTAGGGCCACTGAATCGATTGGTGCAAGAATTTAAAAAAAATTTCGTTAGGACAAAATAGCAAATTTTCGTTTCAATGCTCAAAGTCAAATTTTCAAAAACAAAGAAACATGCATAAAAGGAACAAATTAGCTCGTTATATTCCAAAAGTCGAAAATTCAAAATCATTTTCCAGAAAAAAGCTATGTCAAAATGAAATAGGTACATTTTATCTGAAACACCCTGTATATAAAAAAATAAAAGAAAATAATCTAGAGCCAAAATGAAGCAAGTGCAAAAACTTTCATAAATATGCAAAAACTTTTGTAAAAGGCTAGGATTCGAATCTGTGCCAAATAAAAAAATTAATAAAGAAACAAACACACTACCGCTAAGCTATCTTTTTTAATTTAGCCTTTTTAACATTTTGTTTACATGTTTATAGAGATATTTTTAAAGCAGACTTTAGAATAAAACAAAAAAAGAAATTTTTTTGTTCCTGCAAATTCAAAGAATTTTACCACTGCGCTAAGTAAGCAAACTATATTATCAATTAATAAAAAGGCCTTATGAAAGAAAACAACAGATAGATGGATTTTCAAAAATTAATTTATTTTTGGACATTTTTAAATAGTTAAAAAATTGTATCCCATAAGAATTTGACACTAAATAAACATCAAAAACAGACAATTTTCCGATGTTTGACCTCGAAATTCTAAAAATTGCTCAAACGTAGGTGACCAAAAAAGTCGAAATTCGTCAAATTTTTTTTAATTTGGACGACTAGTTTTTAATTTGGACGACTTTAATTTGAACAACTTCCTGCGATCAAAATGTTTTGTTGTAAATTATGAAAAAGTGGTAATTTAAAAAAAATTTTAAAATTCAATCGATTTGCCACTTTACTATGTAGTTAGGCCCGTCACTAGCTGACGCTAGCAGCGTTGTAACGTCGTAATGGCATTTTTCAAACCGCCGTAATTCAGCTTTACCTTATCAGTTTTCGGGGGATCTTGGTATCATTTTTGTAGAAACTAGATCTCCTGCATTGCTTGCGTCAGGTTTTCCCGTCGCACTAAGCATTTTAAGTCGTCGTAATGAGTTCCTA
>JAQGBS010000814.1:0-18841 GCA_034698545.1 Acrobeloides obliquus
TGCCCCCCCCCCAATTTTAGCTAAAAACATGTTATTTCAACTATTTTAGTCGTTCTACACATGTTTTAGCCAAAAAATTAAAAATTGTGAAAAAATTCGAGGCAAGTCAAACTTGCCCAAAGGCAAGTTTTCTGACAGCTCTGTTCTAGACTAGGTGAAAGTTACAGTTAAGAAAAAATTACACACCATTCTTTTCTTACTTATAATCCTCCGTATCGAATTTCAAAAAGTGCACAAAAAGTGTCACAAATGGAAATTGCATCAAATAAAGGACATAGAATATTGCATCCGAATAAACATAAAATATCGACAATTGATCAGATCCTTGTAAATTAAAGAAATTGTCAAAAAGTTGTAATAAAAAGTACGGCAAGTTCAGAGATAAATTTATAGTTGTCATAATTAGGCATCTTCTTATAGCTAGATGTCTTCTGTGTTGATAATTCTTTAAAAAAAGATTTTTTGACTCTTTGTGGTCGATTTTTGAGTGTTTTATTTTTGGGAAATCAAATATGAGTGAGGAGTCTAGTAGATATCCCCCATTCCCCTCCCATAGGAATAAAAAATGAGACCTGGGACCGGTCCCCGTAGGCCCGGACTCCTGAGGGCTCCATGGTATTTAATGATGTAATTATTACAATTAATATGTAATTTTTCTATTTGAAATTTTAATTTTTTTGTAATTACTAAAATTATTTTTATAATTATTAAATAATATTTAAATCTGTAATTTCTTTTTAAGGCAATTTTCGCTAGTCCAAACACTTTTTAAAGGACCAGTCCAGTAAGTTACAATCATATGAAAAAAATGATATTTGGAAAGATCATGAAAAATGGAGCATTTTTTGTTTTTACGACATGTTCTGAATCGTTGTAGTTCTCGAGATAATTGCGTTTGAAATTTTGAATTTGTTACAAGCTCTTCGTTGTAATACACAAAATTTTTAAAAATTTTTGCGAAAAAATCAATTTTTGCATCAATTTTTTAAATTTTCATAAAATGAACATGTAGCAATTTTGTATAGTTAAATGAGACGAACAAAATGACACAAAAATTATCTAATTTGAACACTGTTTTGGGTTATTGAAACGAAAATTCTGATTCATGTTTTCGTTTCAATAACCCAAAACAATGTTCAAATTGGATAATTCTGGTGTCATTTTGTTCGTCTCATTTAGCTATATAATTTTTTCATATGATTGTAACTTACTGTACTGGTCCTTTAAAACACTTTTCACTAGTTCAAAAACGTCTCTTGATCATTTTCATTTCTCCGAAAAAGGTCTTTTGCAATTTTGATCATCAAAAAGCCTTTAGAGGATATTTTATTGGCCCAAAAATCTCCATAATCGATTTTTACTATTCCAAACAAAGTCTAGACTAATTTCAGTTGTCAAAACATTCTTAAGGTGATTTTCTCTAGACAAAAACGTCTCATGGCAATTTCCATTTCTCCGAAAAAGGTCTTTTGTGATTTTGATTGTCAAAAAGACTCAAATTATGCTAGATGATTTTCACTGCCCCGAAAAAATCTTTAGGTGATTTTTACAAATCCAAAAAAAGTTTATTGGCTGTTTTCAATTGGATGAAAACAGAAAGTGAAAATTGAAAGTCTTTTGGATTAATGAAAATTTTCTAAATACGTTTTCATAGTGATTAGATTTGATCAAGAATATTTTTGAAAATTGCCTATTGAAACTTTTTGGTTATCAAGAATTGCATAAAGACTTTTTTCGGAGTAATAAAAATGGCCTAGAGATGTGTTTGAACTAATGAAAATTACTTTAATAAGTGGTTGGATTAGTGAAAATTGGATAAAAACGAAATTACACAATTAAATATATTAATTACAAAATAATTATAGTAATTACATTAAGGAAATTACAAAAATCCACAGAGCCACCCGATTTTCAACCCTTGCCCTCAACCACACTATAAACAATGGTTACATAAGAAAGATTTTTACCTGTAAACTTTTGCCCGATAAAATTTTCAACCCTTCTAACTCCACTGTATCCTTTACTGAATTTGGTGATGTCTGCCCACTTCTTCCATGTAAAGCTTCAATAGTAACCAGTTTAAAATGACTCTTTCTAAATGTGTTATAACAAAGCAAGACCACTAAGTCCGCCACCATAGCTAGCCCAAACGGTATTGCATAGTTGACTAAAGCTTCTAACAAGGACACTAGCTTGTATATTATCGGGCTAAAATTTAATTTTTGAAAAAAATAAATTTTTGGAAAAATGGAGTTTTTGGGAAAAATGATTTTTTTGTGGAAAAAATGGAGTATTGTAAAAACGAAATTCTTACTGAATTCTATTCATATCTGGCCCACAGATATGCCCAACTAGTTCTCCATCTCTTGTAAAAATGGGAACTTTTGATATGAGTGTGGGCATCCATATTTGAGCAGTTAGTGAGAACAAGAAAACAGCAAAAATAAGTCGATAGCTTTCACCGACTATTGAAAAGCAAAGTGTTTTAAAATCAGAAGGATGGCAGCGTCTTGTCATGATAGGGTAGAAAATATAGGCAAATCTTTGAGCAAACATGCCCACCCAAACCCAGTTTACAAAGCACGCTAATGTCGAGATACAAAATGCCATGAGTTTGCATGATATTACACCTAAAAATTAAGGTATTGGGTTAGTTATCGGTTTTCATTTAGCATCAGGTTATTGAAAAGATTGTTATCTAGGGTTTTCTATGCAAAAAATCGATTTAAAGCCTCAAAAGGCTTTCTTGACTCTGAATCAGGAAAACATGGTGGGTGTATTGAAGCGAAAATGAACTAAAATTCGAATTTTCGCTGGAAAACCAGCTGTTTATAGTTTCTTCTAGGTGGAAAATCGATTGCACACATACATGGGCAAAGAGGGGGGGAGGGGGGGTACTGTACCCACTAATTCGTCGTATCGGGGGAAAAATTAATGGACCACTTCGTATTTGGGAAGTCGCCCAGACTAAATTCGTTGTGAAAATTCGCATACGAATTCATAAATCGAGAACGAATTCGTATTTCGACTTTTTCGCCTGTTGACGTTTTTTTGGTCGACAGTAACCTTTGGGACCAATTCGTATTTTGGGGCCCAGTACCCCCTGTTTGCCTATGTATGATTGCACGCATTGTCGAGGAAAAATGCTATCATTAGGCTGATTCAGGAAATAAGAAATTTTGAGCTTTTTTAGACGTATACTTCTCGTATAATAACTTCCAGCTGTCAAAATCAAAAAATATCTTCAGATTCAAGTTCCCTATGTCGAAAACCTTTTATATAAAAATTTAGGCGATTTTGAAAAAAATTGAAAACTTGAGTTTTTACCCTTAGATAAATATTATGCTTGTTTAAAATATAGCGGATCCATTATCGATGTCATCGATTTTTTTACGATTAATATTCTTTAGAAACTTTTTCTCATACCTTCCCCTTACTCTTTTCAATAATTAATCTTACCCGTAAGGTTAATAGCATATTTATCCAATATCAAAGGAATAATTATGCATAGCAACATTAAAAAGTCTCCAATAATAATTACAGATAGATAAGGGTAGAAATAATGATTTTTATAATGTCTCATGACTATCCATAGAGTCCGACAAAGTAAAGGTAATGAGCTCAAGGAAATAATTAAAATTATCCAATATAATATGTATGAAACTTTGGACCACACAATCAAAGTTTCATCAGGAAGTTTTAGAACTTGACTGGAATTGTCTGCCATCTAGAAAAGTTTTAAAAACTAATATGGATGTACTAGTATGATCGCGCACTGAAGCATAGATTTAAAAAATTAAAGGGAACACGGATCTCTCCTGTGTCTTTAATTTGCGCCTTCCGTGTCGGAAGGCACAAATTGCACATGAACTTTTATCATCCAAGAATTTTTTATATGAAATTTGACACCTTTTTTCTAAAAGTCATTTACTTAAAACATATATAAGAAGCTTATACTGCATTACATGAGTAATAAATGACATAAAATACGCAAAAAAAGAATGGAATAAGAAGTATATTATGGTGTCTCATATTATCTTGTAAAACATACTAAATTCATTTGGGATTTGAGTCGCCAATAAATTACTCTTTTTCTTCTAAGAATATATTAATTATTTTAAAACCTTTGAGCTCGCAAAAAAGGCAAGAAAAAATTGTTTATGCAGAAAGCACCATCTATCAGTTTTTTAGAAGGGATTGATCAAAATATTAAAGGAACGGTACACGCTCTAACAATTTTGAAGAACATATTTTCGTGCCAATAATTAGATCTAATTGCAATTCAGGTTGCAATTTTGTTGAATTTGTTATTGTTTTTCAAAAGTTTTTGCTCCAAATTTTTTGAAATGCTTGAAAGCTTTGTTGAAAAAATAAAAATTTTTTTATACAAATAAACATTTTGATAGCTTTTTTCAACGCTTTTCAACTTTTTATTTTGAAAAACTTTTTTTGAAAAACATTTATAAATTCAACAAGAATTGCAATTAGATCTAATTATAGACACGAAAATCTGTTCTTCAAAATTGTTAGAGCTTGCACCGTCCCGGAAACGAACTTGGAATTTAGACAATTGAGAGCATTTGACTTACACACACTCAAAGCACAAAAAGTGGGTCTCACTCAAGCATAAAAAATGGGGAAGGGGTTAGATCCGCCCATGTAGGTTAGGAAAAATTTAAAGTGAGCAAGTTGGAAGTGTTTCCTTCTCAGATTGACAGCGATTATACATATATTAGTATTTTCTTTAGAGTCATAGCTTTTATGTTTTCTTGCAAGATTAAAAGTCATGCTTGGAAGCAATAAAGGTTTTTACGTCAACTTATTAATATGACATAAAACCTCCATATATAGATGAAAAAACGCATTTACCTAGTTATTCAATGACATAAAACTTAAAGCATAATGTAATTCTAAGATCAGCAATAATAAACACTAATATACAGGGTGTTCCAAATTTTTTTACGCTAAAATTTGGGTACTACTAAAAATAGCAACCGTAAATGACGTGGGCATTTTTTCGAAAAAAATTCTCTTAAAATTTTCTGAAAATCACCCTATTAGGGGTATCTATTGCGGGCAGTCCCGAAGCGTGAAAATGCTTCCTTGATCCTGATTCAGGGAAATAGATGTGTGTATTGAAGCGAAAATCAAACAATTTTGAAATTTCTAGTATTTACTAATTTCCCTGAATCAGGATCAAGGAAGCATTTTCACGCTTTGGAATGCGCGCAATCGATTCCCCGCATGGAATTACCCCCAGAAATATGATTTTGAGGTAGAAATGTCACACAGTTCGCAGGTTCGAATCCCACTTGAAGCTAAAATTTTTTGCACAAAGTAAAAATTTATGCATAAAATTTTTAAAATTTTTTTATATGAACCGCTTTCCTATTGTCTGGATGAAATTAAAACCAAAATTATAAGAAACATTTTTATTTAAAAAAAGTTATAAGCAAATTTTAGCGTAAAAAAAATTTGGAACACCCTGTATAATTACATGTGGGAAATGAACACACGCATCATCGAACATCAAAAAATTTGTTGAATATTTTATCTGAACTTATATGGAACTCGTCATCTGGAGGTAAATTTTTGCGGGGAAACATTTTTGCGCATTTTCGGAGCAAGAAAAATGTTAGCTGACCTTATTCAGGAAATTTTCGCGGCAACGCTAATAGCAAGGTATAAATTGAGTATAAAGTTGGCGCTGGGGTGTAAGCGGATTGCCACTGAGTATATAGACGAGCCTTAAAAAGAGAAAAATTATCACAATCTTCCATCTTCCAGGAACAGAATATATAGCATGGATTTAATGAAACAAAAATGGCTTAAACCATGACTGGGAAAGTGTTTTCATGCTTCAGCAATGCTTGCACTTGAATAAAATTACACTAGTACAGGGTAGCCCAGTCAAAGCCGCCCATCTAGGAACAACTTTGTAGAACATCACATTTTCCAGAAAACTCATTTTGACGGTCAAAAATTTGATTTTTTAGAACCGTGGTATGCGGGTTTGACTGTGCTACCCTGTAAAATGATTTTAGATGAAAATCCAAAATAGCTACACTGTCTCTGAATCATGAAAAGTTGTGATGTATTGAAGCAAAAATTACTTGAATCAAGGTTAGATAAATTTTTCGTGCCTCAAAAATACGTTCAATCGATTCCCCACATAAAATTACCCTCAATGTTTGCAGATAATTTTTAGATAAATATTCAACAAATTTTTTGATAGTCGTTGGTGCGCGGGTTCATTTAGCACACCCTGTATCTGTCCTAGAATTGAAACAAACGGCAAGATACGTAGTCTGCGTAAAATTGACAATCTTTTATTGGATTTTCTTTTACAAGATTTATGTCAGAATTCATGTGACAATATAAAATGAAAGCTACAATAATTGGTCAAATAATTAACCAAATAAATTGTTTTTGCTCTTTAGTTTACCAATTTGAGACATTTTTAATCAAATGGCGCAAGTTCGCACAAATTAAGAAAAGAAAAAATGTTTTGGCCGTTGTCAGAGTGTAAAATGAAAAACAGTAGGGAAATAATCTATATCAACATTTTGCAAATGCAAAAATCTTTATGAAAGTGTAAATAACTTTGGCTCAGGCTGGGATTCAAAACTGTGTCATGAGATTGAAAGACCAATACGCCCAAATCCCGCTTTTGCCATTCAGTGTAAGCTTAGAAACATGACTAATTGGTAAAATGCAAAATCCAAGGCTTGCTATTGCACCATCTTAACTTACAATATTTGACGCAATTTATATAAAACTTGATAGAAAAAATAAATTAAACACTAATTCGAAACTATATTAACATATCCCAAGTTAGTAACAAGTTAACGCACGTCACACTTTTAACTTCCGGAGTCTAGATGAACTCAAAAACTAAAACTTAATCTTAATACATCACTAGGGACAAATAAAAGCAACAATTCCTAGATCCTTTTATTGCAGAAAAAGACGTTCAAAATTTAACGTTTTGCTTAAAATTTTCAAATCCTATGATGATAGTTTTTTTCTAGACTGGGTCATAGCTATATTAAGGAGATCAGTGAACAAAAAAATTTATCCAAGGCAGGAAAATCTGAAAATCACATTTGGTCTTTAAGGGTATGCGCTATCAGTCGTGCCGCCGTTTTACAACGCGGCACGACCGGCACAACGCACGGCACAACTGCTAACGTCGCTGCTAGCGTTGTACCGCGCACGGCATAACTGATAGCGCGCAGCCTAAACTACCAATCTACTTTTGGGGAGTTAATTCCATGTGAAAGAGCACAATATTTGAAGCATTTTTTCTTTTACGGCACTACTTGAAAATCTAAAGATTAAAATTTATAAGCGAAACAAACTCGCGAAAAAATTTTTCAAACAAGTTTGAACATTGAAACAAGAGTCTGTATCTGAAATTAATTTTGGAATTTGCCTATAATTTTAAAATGTTTAGGTTTAATTACAAAAGAAATACTGTGGCTTTTCTAAACATCGAGACGAATAAAATGACACCAAAATTATCCCATTTGAACATTGTTTTGTGTTATTGAAACGAAAACTCTGATTTATGTTTTCGTTTCAATAACCCAAAATAATCTTCAAATTAGATAATTTTTGTGTAATTTTATTCGTGTCAATTTTTAGAAAAACGCTATATTTCCTTTTTAATTAAACCTAAACATTTTTAAAATTTGGAATAAATTCAAAAATTAATTTCAGGCTCTTCGTTTCAATGTTCAAACTTGTTTTTTCGCAGCTTTATTTTGCTCCTAACTTTTACTCGTTAGATTTTCAAGTAGTGCCGTAAAAGAAAAAATGCTCCAAATATTGTGCTCTTTCACATGGAATTAACTCCCCAAAAGTAAACTGGTCTTTTAACAATCTTAAGATTTTTTTGATACGTGTCTCCTCTAAAGTTGTCTGTTTATAGAGGGTATGACGTTTTAACAAAAAAACTTGAAATTATTTTATTTACCTAGGAAACAAGTACGTGAAATTGAATTTTCAAAATTAAAAAAACATGACTTAACCCTATTATAATACACTCCATTCCCTTCAATTCTATTTAATATCCCCTTCCCTGGGGACCACTAAATCGAGACTCAACTATAATCTAAACTCAGGTGAAACAAATAATCTACTTTCTTGTTAGAACCTCAGAAGTAATAAACCATAGCGCAGTTCATTTGACCAATTATGCTATCTAATTAACGAATATTGTTCTCCAAATAATTGTGAATAAACAATATGTTTTCTTCGAAACTCTTATTCTCTGCTGCTCTATATTTTGAATACCGTAAATACTGTAATATACTCCCCCTCTAATTAACGCCCCTCCAGGGGGTTGAAAAATTAACCAACCCCAGATATGCCCGAAATCGTTAAAAATGCTCAATAAATCTTGAGTGAATAGCGTTTTTTTATCGTGTTTTTTTTCTTTTCTTAATGAGAATTTTTATATCACGATCTCTTTCTTAGGTAAAAGAATCAAAATGACCGAACAAGACGTAGAATTCTTGACGACCGAAGATGAAAATGAATACCAGAAGAATTCGGAAAGGAAAATAGCAATAAGTGGATGAGGAACTCGCATACAATTAAAGGGGGGTAAGAATCGTGACTACATCTCTGTCAGAAAACCCTGAGAGTGACCAAGTCCGAAGAATGAAAATAAGAAATTTTTTGAAAAATAAGCAAAAAATTAGAATTTCTTTAAAAAACAGTGAAAAAAAGATTTTTTGTATTTTTTCAAATAAAAAAAAGATTTTCTAATAAGATTTGCTCAAAAAAATAAGATTTGGATTCTCAAAATAAGAACAAATCTTATTAATGAGAACATTTGGTCACCCTAGATTAAATGCGTCTTGAGAACAGCGTTAGTTCCTTATAAATGAAACCAAATTTCATTGAAAATGAATTCCCTTACAAAAAAATAAAGAGCTAGAAAATTCGTTATAAAAATAGTCAAAATTTGCATAATTTTGAAAATTCATCACACATAAACCCTGACAAGGAAAGTAGACAGTCATGGTTTCTTCGATTTTGGCCAAACATGCGTCAATTTTTTACCTATGGAACGAATACTAAAAACCGCAAAAATTTTTCCGACCGTCATTCCTATAAGGAAATAGGGCTCAAAATGTGGTTTTTGGGGTCAAAATAAGAGCTCAAAGAATGATCATAACTTTTTATGGTTAAAAGCTTTTTCGATAATTATTTTTGCATCTATTAGAAAGTGAAAAGGCGCAAATTTTGATTTATTAACTTTGGCCACAGTCCTCTGTCTTCATGTCTAAAAATGCTTTACAAAAATGAAACCGTTTTTTTAAAGAAAAATCGAACTTTCAGATGTCTAAATTCAACTTTATTCTGCCCGGTTCAATTTTAAATCAACTTAAAAAACTGTTTCTAGGTCAGAAAAACACTTTCTAATCGTTTTTGGCATAGGTTACGAAATTTCGATTTTCGATCTCCAGTGCCCGGATGTCCTGGGAGTCATAAGGGGGTTGAAACTCGAAATTTCGTAAACTATGCCAAAAAAAGTGTTTTCTGACCTAGAAACAATTTTTTAAATCAATTTAAAATCGAACCCCCGAAACAGGGCAGACTAAAGTCGAATTTAGACCCCTGAAAGCTCGAAAAATGGTGTCATTTTTCTCAAGCGTTTTTAGGCATGAAGACAGAAGGACTGTGGCCAAAGTTAATATGTCAAAATTTGCGCCTTTTCGCCTCCTAATAGATAAAAAAATAATTATCGAAAAAGCTTTTAACCATAAAAAGTTGTAATCATTTCTTTGAACCCTAATTTTGACCCCAAAAACCACATTTTGGGCTCTACCTCCTTATAGGAATGACGGTCGGAACAAATTTTTTGTAGTGCTCCAACCATGGGTAAAAAATTGACTCATGTTTGACTAAAATCAAAGAAACCATGATTGAGTACTTTCTTTGTGGATTACAGGATTTTGAATTTTGCACAACAATATTCTTCTGTCTTGAATTTTAAATACTGAAGAAAAACTACATCGAAGTCGGCCACTCCTAGCAGAAGATCATGCTTTAAACTTTTCATTTTAAAAACTTAAGTATTTAATTCGCACCTAATATATGGCAATTATTTAATGACGAATATTTATCTGAAATAATCCGTAAATGTTTTCTCAGAAAAAGAGTACAAAAAATTGAGTTAAAAAAAATCGTCGATAATGTGATTTAGCATTCTAGAACATGTAGATTTATCTTGTCAAATCATAATAAACACGTTTAAAAAAAGCTTAACGGAAAAATTCAAGCATATGAAGATCCCAAAAAATTTTTGAGCCTCAAAATATCGAAACGATTGGTCAAACTTTACAAAATTCAAACTTTTTCGAAGCTTGTACAAAAAATTATTGACATACAACAGCAAAATCGTTTCTATTTATTTACATACATCACTGGTTGAACTGTTATTATAAATAATAGCTTAGCTCAAACGTTTCCTTTTGACTACAAACAAAGTTGATACGTGGCCTTTTGAACAATATAAAATGAATTTACACCAGAAATATTGTAAAAATCATAAGGGTATGAAAGTAAAAAGAAATATGAAAAATAACTTTTATTAAAAAGAGATCTTTGTTTCTTTTAAAAGATCCCAAGAAAAGAAGATGGCAGATGACATTCTGTTCTATTCGTTGATTAGATTATATATTAGACGATTGAGTAGACATTTATGTTTTATGCAGTTTCTAAAATTATTAAGCTCATAAAAATGAATGTTGACTGAAAATTGATGCTTGAAGTAGAGAGGGGCAGTGACATAATTAAGAGGAGGAGAGGGAAACAGGTGCCCCTTCCAAGCCAATGATATAAAAAAATCGTAAGGGTTCCTCTTTATTTTTTTCTCAAAATTTTTGAAAAAAATTTCAAAAATCCTAATGATCCCCATTATGATTTTCTATCACAATTGTCGAAATTTTTCCAATTTTTTCAACAAAAAAAGTCAAAAATAGTGCTATTTTTTACCAAGAAATTTCATTTTCTGTGCATTTTTTAGCTTAAAAACAAGTATTTCTTAAAAAAATTTTTGCCTCCGGCGCTGGTTTTTACCTTAAAAGGAGGAGTCCAACTTAGGGTCGGGTAGAAAATTTTTTAATAGTGTCTCCTAGGGGTAATTTTATGCGGGGGATCGATTGCGCGCATTCCCGAACCTTAAAAATGCTTTCTCGACCCTGATTCAGGGAAATAATGTGTGTATTGAAGCGAAAATCAAACAAAAATTTTAAAATTTCATTCTCAAAATCATATTTCTGGAGGTAATTTCATGCGAGGAAACGATTGCGCGCATTCCTGAAGCTTGAAAAACGCTTCCCTGACCCTGATTCAGGGAAATTAGTACATGTTGGATTTTCGCTTTAATACACGCTTTTATTTTCCTGAATCAGGGTTAGGGAAGCGTTTTCAAGCATCGAGAATGCGCGCAAGCGATTCCCCGCATGAAATTACCCCCAGAAATATGATTTTGAGGGAGAAATCTCAAAATTTTTCGATTTTTTAAAAAAACGTAAGGAGGATCCTTATGATTTTTTGAAAAATTAGGACAAATCGCGAAAAAAATCACCTTAGGGGACTAAGGTGATGTGCCCTTCCCTTCCAAAATTCCTGGTTATGTCACTGGAGATGGAGTTATTAAAATAGCCAAAATTTTGACGATTTTTGATGAAAAAATGTGTTTTTTTAATTGAAAAATGAACATTTTTTTCAACAAAATTTAAAATTAGAAAAACCACTTGACCCCTCCTTACCCTAAAGGAAAAATTTTAACTCTATCCAGTAACGAGGGGGTCACCTCTTCTCACTGCACCTTCCCTTCTCTCTAATCGGAAGGCATTAAAAACATACATACGTCTCACTTGCAAAATCCATTCATTTCATTTTCAAACTCCGCGCTAAAATAGAGACCAAAACCTTTAAACGCTGGTCAGCTTCAGACACAATTTCTTCTCACCCGTCTCTTAACTATTGACATATACATTAAGTATAAGTCTGCCAGCCCAAATTTTTTTCTCATGAATCATGAGAGAGACGAACATATGATTTTATAAAGTTAGAGTTAGAATGAAAAAATTCCGCCACCGGGGAAAGAATAGAATAAAAAATGTTTTTGTTGCTCATTTCTTTGTAATACTTGAGTTTTTTTTAGACATATCGATTGATGGAGGATGTTAAGGACAAAATTGATGTTCCACATATGCCTATGGCGACAAGCACATCGAGGTAATATTGGGTGTTAATAAATTCTCTGCCCCTTACTAGTGGCTTAGGGGATAAGTACCCCTTTGAGGGCCGAAATTCCTAAAAAATCCTTTTTTAAAAACATAGGAGCTCCTTTATGTTTTTTGGAAAACAACCTTTTTTCGGAAAGTGCCCTTAGTAGATCCTTCTCCCTATGTCACTGCCCCTCCTTCTAAGAGAAAGTTGGGAGAGATCTTCCACCTGGAGACCCCACTATCCTCCACCTCCATCATATAGATGTTGATGAAAGTCATTTTCTATCCCGGTAGACAAGTATGGGTTTCGACCGCCTGAAGACCCATAAAAGTGAAAATCAATGGGAAAGAGTCATTTTTCTCCTGGAGACCCCCCACCAACGTTATTATAAAACTAGTGCGCTTCGCACGCTAGGTGCGTCTATGCCTAAGTTGAGCACGCTTCTCGATACATATTAAAATAAGTCTCTCATATGAGCCACCCGCAAGGGTAATTATTGGACAAGAAATGAGGGGCTTAGGCACGCCTATCGGAGTTCCTGAGATCTCGATCTGACATATGTACGGACGGACACAGAAACCGATTTTTAATGTCTATAAATTACTAAACAATTTTTAGCCACTCGCCAACAAAAACCTACTACCCTCTAGATATCGTTGTCAATAAAATAAATACAGTGGCAGCTATTCAAGATAGCGATGACAGCGACCAAGAAGACACCACCATTAATATCGTTAATGAAACATTGAAAAAACAAGGCTTCGAAGTTATTGAAAGAGGTATCTTTCTTTCACCAAAAAAATTTTTAAACTTTTTAATTAGATGGCGGTGCTGATTGTGTATATATGAATGGTGAAGGTCCTCCAAGTGGTCCTTTATCACCAGAGCTCGGAGGAGGTGCTAAAAAAGTATCTGTAAAATTTAAAAAAGGACATAGAAGAGCTTGGTCCATGCCAAGTGGACATCGTGATAAGGGTATTTTGGTTGTAGCAGATGATGCTATCAAGGTAAAAACAAACATCCGGCACGTTTCTTGTCAAGAAAACTTGGATCAAACCACACGTGGGCTGCGGGGTGTCATGATGGCAGGGCAGGGTCGAAGGATTGTGCCGAGGGGTCAAGGGGGTCGTGCCAAGGGGTCGAGAGAGTTGTGCCGGGGGAGGGGAAAGAGGTCGTGCCGGAGGAGGGGGGTGATTTTATTATTTTGGTCTGTCGTTACGACAGACTAGAATTGTGGGGTTGTGCTTAAAAAAAATTACAACAGACCACGCGCCCACGTGTGGACCAAACATTTAATCATGTCCATGAGAAAAATAATCAAATCTCAGCTTCTGAAACAGCATTTCAACGAAAAAATTGCGTCTAAAATGAAGTTTCAGAAGCTAAGATCTAATTATTTCTCTCATGGACATGATTAAATGTTTGGCTCAAGTTTTTGCCCGCTACTGTATTTTGGGTCGAATGGCATAGCCTGGCAAGTTTAATATCAATCTCTGTCCAAAAGGAAGGGATAGTTTTTTTTCCTCACTTATAGATACACCAATTTGATTTTCAAATTTTTTTATTATAGAAAGAAGGAAATCGAGAAAAGCATGTTGTTCGATATAGAATGCATCCATATAAGAAAACTCCAAAAACCACAGATGCTGTAAACACGTTTATCGAAGCGACAAAAAACGATTTTGAATTCATGGATGATGACGATGATTTACCAGATGATCTAGAAGTAAAAAATAATTTATAAAAAAATAAAATTGTTAAAAATTAGGTGGCTATAAACGAAGAAGAATTTGGTTGTTTTCCAGAGTTTTCAACAACTAGTGGTCCAAGGGGAGTGTTTCACAAGGTAAAATAGGTCCCTTGGGCAAAAATTCTCTAAAATCCAAAATTTTAGTTCTGGGGCACTTCTTGGAAAGTCCAAAACTTCGAGCTTCTTCCTGACTGGCTACAGGATAACGAATTTCTTAGACGTGGTCATAGACCCCCTTTATTTAGTTTTGGTAGTTGCTTTAAAAGTATTTTTCAATTACACACTGAAACGGGAAATATTTGGACTCATATGTATGGTAAGCTAACCCCCTCCTCCCATACTCACACACAACCAAAATTTCTTTTTTTAAGGTTGTGTGGCATTTATGGGTGTTGCAGCATGGTTTTTGACACGCCCAGGGTCGTTGATTGCATGGCAAGAAAAAGTTATTTTCTCGTTCTTTTTCTTGGGTGCTATTATTTGTCTTGGAATGTCATTTGCATTTCATACGGTTAGCTGTCATTCGGAGAGTGTTGGAAGGCTTTTTAGCAAGTAAGGATCAAAATTTAAAATAACAAATAATGAGATAATAGTGTAAACAGACCCCCAAGTACAAGAACGGTACGGAGATGAGTTTTTGAAAAAATAATTATTTTTTCAAAAAATTTTTCCAGGTAGGGAGAACGCTATTGTAATTCGATTGTGTAAAAAATTTGATTTTTTGGTAAAAAATGGCTGAAAATTGTTATTTTTGAGCAAAGATGTTTAAAAATTTTTGGCAAACAAATAGCATTTTTGGGCAAAATAGCCATTTTCGACTATTTTTTTTTATGAAAAAATGTATATTTTTGACGAAAAAATTTTTTCCAAAAATTTTGGCAAAAATATAAGGAGGACTCTTAGAAAAAAATATAAATTTTTCCAGAAACAGGGGGGCAGTCGCCCTCCCCCTGCTTCCTTGACTACGTCTTATACCCATTATTTTTAATTTTTTGTAAAATCCTGAAGTTTTGGGTGTTTCTCCTGGGGTCTTATTACAAAGCACTGACCTTTTATTTCACCAAAAGCACAACAAATTTTCACCAGATCCACGCAATCTCAAACTTTTATTTCCGCCCAACACGCAATGGATTTTCGCAGGTCTTCGCGATCGGTCTTGTGTAGTAAACGTTACCACGTCTCTAAATTATCGTAACGCTGAACTAAACGGTCTAAAAATAGGAAATAAATGCGGGTGCAAATCCGATAAAAATATCAAAACGGAAACTTTCTTTATTCAATTTATACCACAAAACAACAACAATATTGCACCAAAGTAAAACAGCAATCAAAAAATGGCATAAAATTGTCTTTGCTAAATTTACGCTTTCCTGACACTTTTCTGGACATAAAAAAACAGCAAATACAATCGCCAAAACAAAGAATCGAGTTTTTTACACACCTCCTAACGACAGTCCACGAAAACCTCTTTTTAATAGATTGAAAGAAAAATAAGATATAGTTGGAATTTAATAAAAAGGGTTTTCGTTGTAATATATAAACAAATTCAAAACCATAACTAGATTATTGATCTTGTTGTGGCGCATTCTTTACATTTTATTACCTTCATAATTTTTTGGGTAGTTGTGTTATAAGCTAATCAATAAAATTTAGACTAGACTATGCGGGTATAACTACACTTATCGTAGGCTCATTTATCCCTTGGATCTATTATGGGTTTTATTGTCGCATATTAGCCAAAGTTATTTACATATCAATGATTTGTATACTTGGTCTTGCCGCACTAATCGTTTCCCTTTGGGACAAATTTGCTACTCCGACTTTTAGACCTCTACGAGCTGGAGTTTTCGTTGCCATGGGGTTAAGCAGTAAGTTTTTGAAACAAATTACCTTCAGGGGTTAGGGTGAGGGAGGGGGCACTAGGCTTTTGGTCATGTTTACGGTTACGGCCTTTGGCCATGGGTTTTTGGTCACCGGTCTTTGGTCACGGCCTTTGGTCACCGTGATTGCTCACTGCATTTTCAGCGCCCCAAATAAACTTAACAACCGCGGGGTATTTTTTGACGAGGAATCGATTGCGCCCATTTTTGTTTTATGAAAAAATTTTTATATAAAAAGCCTCGGTGATCAAAGGCAGTGACCAAATACGGTGACCAAATGCAGTAACCAAGAGCCGTAACCGTGACCAAAGGCCTAGCACCGCTTGAGAGTCGATCACAAAATCTATTGTTAAAATAAAACATTTTAGGCATTGTCCCAGCTTTACATCTGTTGTATACAGATGGGTTTCATTCCTTGTTTGAGGAATCTTCATTACATTGGTTGTTAATTATGGGTTCGTTATATATCGGCGGTGCTGCTATTTATGCTACAAGATTCCCAGAAAGATGTTTTCCAGGGAGATGTGATATTTGGGTATAACTTTAAAGTTTTTTATATATCAGAATTGCACCTTTTTTAAAGTATTACTGGGCTCTCATGGGCAACCCCTCATAAATTTGATGACTCCTACTACCCAATTGAATAAAAAATTTTTATACATTACAGGTGTGTCCCAAAAAGGACACTTTTGCAGTTGTTGCGCGATTTTTCAAAATTTTTCAAGTTTTTTAATTTTCTCTAAAATAAGCATATAGGGGTTTTTCTATGAGAGAAATGATTGCGCGCATTGTATGACCTTGAAAACACTTCCCTGACTCTGATTCAGATAAGAGATGTATGTATTGAAGCTCTTCCCTGGTCTTGAATAGAAAATTCAAGATCAGGGAAGAGTTTTTAAGGTTCGATAATGCGTGCAATCGATTTCTAGCAAAGAAAACCCCCTACAAGGTTATTTTAGTAAAAATTAAAAAACTTGAAAATTTCGAAAAATCGCAAAATTGTCCCTTTTTTAAGAGCATCTTGTAAAAAATGTAAACTTTTGACTATATATCTACCCAACAAAATTCCTGACATCAGGAATTTTGACGGGTATCTGTATTCCCCAAAATTTTCAATTTTGACTTCCCGTAAAAACACATCATTTTTTCAATCCCTATTCCGACTTTTTGCATAACCAAATTTAAAAATTTTAGTTCCAATCACATCAACTTTTTCATACGTTTGTGATAGTTGCAGCTTTTGTGCATTTTCATGGGATCACCGAAATGGTAATGAATATATTAGAAAAAGGATCATGCCGAGAGCAATTGATTGAAGCTTACGGGACAGATGAACCACAATTTGAAATCGAAGCGTATTTAAATAAATATTTTCTCCCTTATTGATTTTTAGGATATATCAAATAGCATTTTTAGGCCATACTAGAGGAATAGATACAGAGCCTATTTCAAAAAGTCTAAATTGGGAGGGGTGGGCTATGGGGTAGAGGAACATCGTGGGCACATTCCTTCTTGAGGGCCAAAAATTCAAAAAATTTTCAATCATAAAAGGTCCCCATTATGTTTTTTGAGAAAAATAATCTTTTTGGGAAAGTGCCTCCACCGATAGTCTTCTTTTTTCCATACGCCACTGTGGGGTGTATGAAAAAATTTTTCTATACGTCATGGGGGGGGGGATATTGTACACCTGTAAAAGTAGTGGTGGAAGATCAATTTGCGCTCGTACTCCAACTTCTACCCTTTCTGCAGACCCTTTCCCTAACTTTCTATGTATGCCTCTAGCTCACATTTACCGGTCTTTTAAATTAAATCACTTCCTATTTACAATAGCCCATTAAAACAAATAGCCCATTAAAGACGACTTTTTTTAAAGTTATGTTTTCTGATACGTTTGTATTTTTTAATATACAGGGTGAGCCAAATTTTTTACGCTAAAAAATGATCATAACTTGTTTCAAATAAATCCATTTTCGATAATTCTTTTTTTATTTTCATCCAGAGACAATAGGAAAGCGATTCATGTCAAAAAATTGAAAAAAATTTCAAAAATTTTCGACTTTTTTGTGCTTGGTCCCCCTTTAGGATAAAAAATTGAATTTTCAATAAGTTTTCTAAATTGAATGATTTTTTGTAACAGGGGGTTTTCAACACGGGAAACACAAATCCGAAGAAATTTTTTATTTTGGCCATAAGAAAGGGTCGAATCGGTCAATTTTCAAATTGGCCGATTCGACCCTTTCTCGTGATCTGGCTGATTTTCAGCGTAAAAAAATTTGGTCCACCCTGTAAATTAGATCGATTTCTGTCTAGTCGATTTTCTACCAAATTCTCTTGATCGATATCTTTCTTTTTTCAATTTTTAAAAGTAACTTGACTTTCATTTTTTATATAGATTGTGATTAAATGTACTAATTCACATTCGGGCAATTTTTATTTTAAATAATGCTTAGTTAAGTTTTTTGTACTATGAATAAAATGAATAAAACCTTACTAAGGCACTTTATATACATCTACAGGATGAGGAAAAAATAAGCAATTTTTTTGATTTTTACATGAACTTGAGGCCTAATTTTTTATACTAAAAAGACCCTTCTATGGGTAATTTTATGTGGGGAATCGGTTACGCGATCCCAGAAGCGCAAAAACGCTTTCTTGACCCTGATTAAGGAAACACCTTGGGTTTTTGAAGCGAAAATGTTCATTTTTTGCACTTTTTCCTTGAATCAGGGCCAGGGAAACGTTTGGAAATGCGCAATCGATTCCCACATAAAGTTACCCTTATATAGGTCATTTTTAGAAAATAAATTTCGGGTATCAAATTCATATAACAAATCACAAAAAATGCACTTATTGCCTCATCATGTGAATATCGAAATAATAAGTTGTCTAAAAAATTCACAAGCTATATAAATAATTTTTTCAAGGCGATCTCAGCTGATGAATTTCATATAAATCA
>JAQGBS010000815.1:0-18835 GCA_034698545.1 Acrobeloides obliquus
GCTATAAAAAATTGCTACAATGTTCATTTTATGAAAATTGAAAAAATCGATGCAAAAATCGATTTTTCCGCAAAAAAATTCAAAACAGTTTGTGTATTACAACGAAGAGCTTGTACACAAATTCAAAATTTCCAATGCAATTATCTCGAAAACTACAACGATTCAGAACATGCCGTAAAAACAAAAAATGCTTCATTTTTCATCTTTTCGAATATATCATTTTTCATATGATTGTAACTTACTGAAATTACTGGTCCTTTAATTTTAAATGGAATTTAACATCCGCACGGCAAATAAGTTCGATTATCAAAAGCTTTTTTAGAGTGAACTTAGACGCTATGAAAAAGTTACTGTTGCTATTACGTGTATTGCTGTGCTCGTACAAATTATTCTATTGACCTTTAATTTATATACCCATAATTCTAAAAGTTGGCGCAAGGATGGCAATATTCAGGCTACTCTATCTCTTGTTATTGTTATTTGTCTTGCCACGGACATTCTTGTCTATGCGACAAATTTTAAAAATAACCAAATAAAAGGAGAAATACTACTTTTTAATAGTCATAAACTAGTGATCTCATCATTTTGTGTAATAATATTTTCGTTAGTATCAAGCTTGTTTTTATCAACAATGAAAGAAGAATATGTAGAGAAAAGAAAAGTTCTTGTTATGGTGTAACAAATATAGAATAAAACTAGGTTCATAAGAGAGACTTTTCATAACAATCAATAAACCTTTGTATTATTTTATCTAATAAGCACCTGGCAAATTTCAGTAATTTCAGTCAAGAACATGCGCAAATTTCTCGAGTTTTTCCCGTGTTCACGAGCTGAACTTGCGTTTTTCTAAGAATAATCATCTTTTTTTTGATAATTTATGGGCCTCGGATTAAACCACGCCAAGAACGTGGAAATATAGATAATTTTGGAAATTGAGCAAAAGTTTTCGGACCCGACCGGGATACAAATCCAGACCTCCTGGCTACCGTCCAAGAGCACTACCATTGTACTACCAAGAACTACAACTGATGCCCGTTAATTGGTAAGTATTATCCCAGTCGGGTCCGAAAACGTTTGCCCAATTTCAAAAATTATCAATAATCATCTTGATAAAACAATTATTTTAAGAATACTAAAGGAAAAAAATTTGAAAAAATCGAAACAAATTGAAAAAATATTAAAAATTATGAAAGTCGGATAAAATGATTCGTCTGATTGCCGAATTGACCGAAAAAATAGTGAAATTTCGAGAAAGGATCGATCTTTAGTGCTTTATGGTGAAAAAATAAGTTAACATTTTCGGCACTAGGCTTTTGGTTACGGCGACGGTTACCAAACACGGTTACTGGCCTTTGGTTACCGGCCTCTGGTTACCGGCCTTTGGTTACCGACTTCACACAAGGATTTTCATGAAAAGTGATGTTCTAAAAGTTATTCCTGAGATCATGGGAAACAATTTTGTAGAATATTAATTTGTATGAAAAACTTTTATATTGAAAAAAATCGTATGGTAACCAAAGGCCTAGTGCCACATTTTCTATCAATCATCTTTGTCGAAGCATGTTTGAAACAAACAATTTTTCTATTCTTGTCTTTTTCGTAAATTTTTATCAATTTGACTGTAGGCATGCATTGACGATAGTGGGGGTTGGTTTTTCACTAAAAATTTGCGTTTAATGTGTGAAAATGAAAAAAAAACCAACATTGTATGCTAGAAACTGTGGTCACATTCTGGCTAACATAAGAACTAGACGAGATCTTGTTGAAAATTATTTTCACAAGACGGAGAAAAAATTGGCGATATGGCTTAATAAAATAGATTATAGCTATAATATCGGCTAAGCCATGTAAACAAACGATCGAAATTCCTAATATTGCCATATAAGACGAATATGGAAACCGACTAGAAGCCATGACCAACACTATGGAAATTGGTATAATTAAAAAAATGATAATATTCATGGTCTAAACATAAAAAACCTTTAAAGTGGGGGGGGGGTATCGATTGCGGCCATATCTCCGAAAAAAATTTTTACCAAAATTTTTGCAGGAAAGACCCTCTTAGAGATAATTTTGTGCGAGAAATTGATTGCGCGAATTCCCAGAGCGTAAAAACGCTTCCCTCATCCTGATTCAGAAAAGGGATGGGTGCAAAAGACGTGTTTGAATAAAGTTTTTCGGGTGAGGATTTTAGAAGCGTTTTCTCGCGGATGGGTGTATTGAAGCGAAAATGTAAATTATTAAATTTTAGCTGGAAAACCGATTGTCTAAGGGTAATTTTATGTGGGGAATCGTTTGCACACATTCCCAAAGCGAGAAAACGCTTCTAAAACCCTCGCCCAAAAAACTTTATTCAAACACGTTCTTTACACCCATCCCAATCAGGATTAGGGAAGCGTTTTCACGCTCCGGGAATGCGCGCAATCGATTTCCCGCATAAAATTATCCTTAGACAGCCGGTTTTCCAGCTAAAATTTAATAATTTACGTTTTCGCTTCAATACACCCATCTCTTCCCTGAATCAGGGAAGCGTTTTCACACCTCGAGAATGCGCGCAATCGATTTCCCGCATAAGATTACCCCTAGAGGGGTCGTTCCTGCAAAAATTTTTTTCGGAGATAGGGCCGCAATCTACACCCCCTTTAAATCGTAACAATCTTGTAGTTTACCTGTGAAACTAACGCAGCAAACAACATTTTCTGCATTTTATAGGTACTTATAGAAACTTTGGGTTTCCATTTTTGAAGTTTATAGTAGAAAAATAGGCAGCAACAAGTTAAAAATATTGACCCTCCTATGAGAACACCGGTCATCACTCTCATAATCACTGTTATCGAGACATGATATGGGGAACCAAAAATTCCTGGATAATCCAAAAATTGAATTAAAACCGGTGCCTCTGTTTCTATAGCTCTAGCCCAATCTTCCAACGAGATCGATCGTAAAAAGATTAACGGCAGGACAAATAAAATGTAGCAGAGAATGTGAACGAGTGCCATAGTGGGAAAAATGAGGCGAGGTGTCTAAATTTAGTACCCTATCAAAATCCATAACTCAAAATCCATAAAATCAAAATCCATAAATCACGTCTCTTCTAGCGTTTTCCCGGGAAAATCTGGTCAGTTCAAATTTTCTCGGGAAGGCGCTAAAAGAAGCATCAACCGAGGCGCTAGAAGAAGAGCTAGCAGAGGCAATAGAAGACGCGCTAGCAGAGGCGCCAGAAGAAGCGCTTGCAGAAGTGCCAGAAGAGGATATTAGAGGTACTAGAAGAAGCACTAGCAGAGACGCTAGCAAAGGCGCTAGAAGAGACGCTAGCAAAGGCGATAGAAGAAGCGCTAGCAGAGTTGCTAGAAGCGCTATCAGAGACGCTAGCAGAAGTGATAGAAAAAACGCTAGCAGAGACGCCAGAAGAAGCGCTAGCAGAGGCGCTAGAAAAAGCGCTAGCAGAGGTGCTAAAAGAAACGCTAGCAGAGACGCTAGAAGAGGCGCTAGAAGAAGCGCTAGCAGAGGCACCAGAAGAGGCGATACCAGAGATGATAAAAGAAGCGCTAGCAAAGGCGCTAGAAGAGGCACTAGCAGAGGCGCTAGAAGAAACGATAGCAGGGACATGATCTATGGATTTTGATTTTATGAATTTTGATAGAGAACTTTAAATTTAGGAATAGTCATTTTTTCGTACTACCTCAAAAAAGTGAAGAAGTTTAAATGGTGAAATAGTAGCTAATCTATAAAGAAAAGAGAATGCTTGATTTAGGGCCATATTTATGAAAGTTATTATGGCAATTGCCAACAAGCTATAACACCCGCGTTGAGTTATAACATATTTAGACATAAGCCATATAAAATGGGAATAAGAAAACTGGTATAAGCTAATAATTAAATCTAAGAAATAGTCCCAGATCAAACCATTTAGTAGAAACCTTAAAAAGTAAAAAAACTTTAAAAATGGGAAAAAGCTAAATCCAGGCTTCGAAAATGGGGCCAGCTTTTCCCTAAGAGGTTAAAAGCTAAAATCCTAATTTCTTTTCTAAAATGTTGATGGGACCTCAATCTAATAAACCCACACATCAAGATCCCAGAGCTTCATTTGAAAATTTTTCTAGAATCGTTGAAAGCCCAAAAATCATGCATTTTTTGAAAAAGTGCCCATTTTGAACCCCCAACGCTTCTAGAAAAATTTTTTCAAATGAAGTCCTGGAGCCTTGATGTGGGTTTATTAAATTGAAGTTCCATCAATATTTTAGAAAAGAAATTAGGCTTCTAGCTTTTAATCTCTTAGAGAAAAGCTCGGCCCCGCGGCCCCATTTTCAGAGCCTGGCTCAATCCTACCATTTATATGGTCCCATTTTCGACGATTGTGTAATTATAACATATGCCATTATTGGCAAAGATAAGGTGTTCAATAAAAGTGTCGCATCCATAAAGATGTCATATATATTTGTTACAGTTTGGGTGTGAAATACATCTAAAGAATAGTTGACGACTACATACACGACCATGTCGCTTTCGATGAAAGAGTTGCAAATCGAAACTTCTTATAAATGTAGCGAAAGCTATAGCAAACGATAACACCTGCTAGAGAGTTATTTTTGCAATTCGAAACTTTGATCTCGAGAAAAGGGATAAAGATCATAAAGGCAATGTTAGGCTAATTTGACGTATAATTTAATTTAAAATTCTGGACTGAGTTCACGAGAAATCCGAGAATTGGTTGAGAAAAGTGTTTTTTTTGGGTCCTCATCTCATCCAAAATATGCGTTCTTACCCCATGAAACCTACGAACATGTACTGATATAAATAGGTTGGAACCAGGTTTGGTTTCAATCTTAATTCCACCCTAGAAGTTATAGCGGCATAGGTGATACCCAAAATGGCCTATAGTTGAGTGGTCCAGCTTGTTGAGGCTATAACTTTTTACAGACAAGTCCTTTTCACACAGAGTCTTTTTATGAAAGCTAGTGTAGACCGAGATCTTATGCAAGAACTATGACCCTCAATGACTTTATTTTGGTGGTTAAAAACTTATACATTTCTTGGGTACCTGGTCCAGCTCCCTCCTCTCTTCACAAGTAGACGATCTTGACCTCACTGGTATTTGAGTATTTTTAAGACAATAATCTTCAGCCTAGACTTGAAAGTAAAGGTTGTTAGGGGAAACAGTCTAATTTTATTATTCGAGCATATCAAATATTAATGTCCCCCTTTTTAAACATCTCGATCAAAATTCACAATCTCTAGACATCTCTTTGTAGGCTTCATAATAAAATTTAAAACATGCATCCTTCTATTATTTGAATAGCTTTTTGTCCAAAACTGATGCGTCATTTTGTTTCGTTTTCCTCATCTTGGTTTCTTCACGATGCTCTTTTGTTGATCGCTCACTGCTGTTTTGTGTAATGAACCCGTTGGTTTCCGTACGCATATTAGTTTATTTGCCAGGAAATAATTGATTGTTAGATAGGACATTGCCACGCACACGTACATAAAGAAGCGCAGCGAGAATGTGTGCCCATTTTGATCTGGGTCTTTTTGGTCTTTAATTTTATACTGCCTCATTTTTATTGTGAGTTTAAAAAATAAATTGTTGCGATTTGAAGATTATTTTTTTGTCATCTTTTTGTTGAAAAATATTTATGTTTTCTCTAGAGAATTCATTCGATAAAGACTGGGAAGAGCTCAATGCTGTGCTATTGAAAGAATATGAACTTAAAGGGGGTAACAATTATGGCTTATTCTCTGAAAAAAATTTTTATTTATTTTTCGCAAAATGACATATCTAGGGGTAATTTTATGCGAAAAATTGATTGCGCGCATTCTCGAAGCTTAAAAATTGACCCTTAAAAATTGAAAAATACAAATTTTTACCCATATTTTCACTATTTTTGGGCTAAAAAATCAAAAATAAAATTTTTTTCAATAATTTTGCTTGTTAATCAAATCCGGTGATTAGAGCGATCGATTGAGCTATCGAGTGATGGAAACGGATTTAAACTCGATTTTTGGCGAATTTTTGAAATGTAGGAGCAGTATATGTACAGGTTGTTTTTTGGTTGCTCCCACATTACCCCCCTTTAAGAATTGGTGTGGTATATTGTTAGTGGTTGAGGTTTTAGCAAAATTGGAAACGCAAAAATTTCTTCGTTGTCTGGCTTTCTGTCGAACTTATCAAAGAGAAAAACTTAGTAAAAAGACTCTTTTGCTAATTCGGATTCAGAAAAAGCATCTTTTCACTAAGTTTTTTGTCTTTAATAAGTTCGACAGAAAGCCAGACAACGAAGAAATTTTTGCGTTTCCAATTTTGCGCTGTTGTAACATTTTTGTGTTTCTAATTTTGCGTTTGCGATTTTGCTAGAGCCGTGGTTAATAAAAATTTAAAACACACATCTTTCTATTATTTGAATAGCTTTTTGTCCAAAACTGATGCGTCATTTTGTTTCGTTTTCCTCATCTTGGTTACTTCACGGTGCTCTTTTGTTTATCGCTCACTGCTGTTTTGTGCAATAAGCCCATTGGTTTCCGTACGCATTTATCAGGCAATAATTGATTGTTAGGTACGACATTGCCACGCACACGTACATAAAGAAGCGCAGCGAGAATGTGTGCCCATTTTGATCTGGACTCCAATTTTGCGCTGTTGTAACTTTTTGTGTTTCTAATTTTGCGTTTGCAATTTTGCTAGAGCCGTGATTGACCTTGACTTTTTAGAGATTTTACCAATCATCATGCAACAATTCAATTAAATCTAGCATTGCTATGGAATGCATTATCGGCTGAAAATGTTGATGTTTTTCAAAATTTTGAGTTGGGAATGAATAATTTAAATCAAGAATCATGGAAATCGGAGGAATCTTCAAGTTTTCCGAGCAAAGCAGTACTTTCTGATCTAAATGAATTTCAAGAAGGCTGCTCGTCGTCTACTACTACTTTTAATCCAAATGCTGGAAAGCCTAAATGTTGCATAATTTGCGGTGAACAAACAACATGTTGTCATTATGGTGGGTTAAACATCTATAATTTGAAATTTTGACAAAAATTATATTTTTTACCATTTATTCTGTTATTCTTTTGCTAACAACAAGAAGTTTGGAGCTACTTTGGCTGGGGAAACCCAGTCAACATGGTATCAAAACTTATGTTAAAAATTCAAAATTTTTGTTCGAAAATGCGCTTTCTAGGGGTACTTTTACATGAGAAACACGATTCTGATGTTATTTTCACGCATAATTTTTCAGAAATTGTGAAAATGAGTGTTTTTTGAAGATGAGATTTTGATCAACTTTTATATTTTAGTTATATATAGCTAAGATGGTGAATCTTCGAGAAATCTTAAAATCTGAGAATGGATTTGGTCTAAAAGAGCTTCATGAAAAGTTGAGATTACCTGACGACGAGTTTAAGGAATGGTTAAAGGATACTGGTTTGCTTCACAGAGCTAAGAAATGTCTTTATGGTGATCATGCTATGCTGGAAAGGATTGAATCTGGTCGACTCAAATGGTTATGTTGTCGAACTCAAATGGTTTGAAGAATGAATGGTATCTGTGATTGCCAAATCCGAAGCCATCTTGCTGAATTCAACCAGAGAAAGAGATTCAGAGCAAAGAAAGAAGTGTTCTTCAATTTCTGGGACGAAGTGGCTGCCCAATATCCAGTTGATAGTTGAATTGTTCTGTTTTTGAGTTGTTTTCTTGATATATAAATTTGTCTATTTTTTCACAATTTCTGAAGCATTTGCCGTAAAACTAACATCAGAATTGTGTTTCTCATGTAAAATTACCCTTAGAAAGCGCATTTTCGAACAATTTTTGAATTTTTAACATGTTTTGAGACCATGTTGACTGGGTCTTCCCAACCAAAGTAGCTCTAGAAGTTTAGATGTGCCCAGTTGCAACGGCTGTAAGACCTTCTTTAGAAGATCGATTATTCTTAATAAAACTTACAAGTGCAAGAGAAACGGCGATTGTAATCTCAAAAAAGGTAAATACTCAAAACTCTCACTTTTGTGTACTTGACCTTTTTAGGCGTTTATTGCCGAGCTTGTCGGTTTGACCTATGTGTTTTATCGGGGATGAACTTGGAGGCTATCCAATTTCCCGAATCCTTTGATGTTTCACAAGTTTCGGTAGAATTAACGAAAAGGAAACGAGAGCTCTTGATAGGACAGTCACAAGAAATAATACCTAAAGTAGGCTTAACAATAAAAGCTTCAAAGTCCTAAGTAGATGAGAAATCCAAAATTTTCTCAAGAAATTATGACATTTGTAAACTTTTTAGACAAGTCCAAAGTTTGTGCAATCAACTTATTGTCAAGAAATCGATTCCTTGCTTTACCTAGAATGGAAAATTCAAAGATTAAGAGAATCTACGTATAATCCTACCCACATGTATAATCATGTTAGCGAGATACTCAAATATCCCAGTGCTTTAGCACAAGCAGATAAATATGAGGTAAATTGATTGGCGATCATAGTTGCACAACCCCGGTACCCTGGTAAAAAATTTTACCGGGAGGTAGGTCATGGGGTAGGGAGAGGGGTAGGTCATAGGTCTCCAGCGCCAGGAACTCCCTTCCAAAAAAGGTTGCCAAACTGCGGACGGGGGGGGGGGGGGGTAGATCATAGAACAAAAATTTTGGACCGGGGTCTGTGCAACTGTGTTATCAATAACCTTATCTAAATTGTTTAGAAACCTGCCAACTGGCCCATAGACATCGGAAAGGTTATTGAAGATATAAATTATGCAAGATTAAAATGCAAGCCTGGCGAATTCCCTCCTCTCCCACATCCAGATTTTGATCCAGAACATAGAAGTTGGGAAGTAAATGATATAATATTGTGCATAGAAGCTGCAAAAACATTGCCTATATACCAGAAATTAGACGATCGTGATAAGGTATAGTTTTCTCGAGAAAGCATAGTTCTCTTGGTACGCGGCCGGACCGTCCGATCTTGCAAGTTAAGCAACGTTGGATTCGGAACGTCTTAGTTCGGTTTCCGAAGCCTTGAGCATGTGGAATCCTGACCCCGGGGCGTTGGGTATGCGCAAAAAGCCCCAGTAATTTGGGAGTAACTTCTGTTGTGAGTTGCGCACCCCTTATCCTTCCAAAAGAGAGAGGGGCAGGATAAAAAGGTTTATTCTCAATTTTATGAAGAGTTTTATTTTGAAAATTTAGATTATTCTACTAGAGCAAGTTAGTGTAGTCAATTCAGTTATCTTGGAAAGTTATTCTTCTTACGAAAAGAAGTCTGATACTATTGTGCATCCAACTGGTTTTATACCCATGATCATGCTAAAAAACCTCTCATTGAAAAGAAGAAAGTATGGCATCTGGATATTTATCAAGCCCGTTTTATTCATAGATCCCTATCTCTCTCAAATCCGAAATTTTTTTAAAAGAAAAATAAAAACTTCTTAAAGGGGATCTAGAGAATAGGTCATTTTCCGACAAAAAATTTTTTCTTGATATGGCCTGTATAGGGGTAATTGATACGCGGAATCGATTGTGCGGTCGCGAAGCGCGAAAACGCCTCCTTGATCTTTTTTTGCGAAAATATCGATTTTTCAACAATTTTTGTTCGCCAGATTGTCAGAAATTTGGAACCCGTCCCCCTCAAAATCGATATTTTCATGAAAACAAGATGAAGGAGGCGTTTTCGTGCTTCGGGAGTGCGTACAATCGATTTCTCGCATCAAATTACTCTTATATAAGTCATATTGAGAAGAATTTTTTGTCAGAGAACGACCTATTTTCTGGGCTCCCTTTAAGAAAAATGAATTTTTTCTCTTTTGAGTGGCCGAACCTTGGGCTTCCTAAATTTCAACGCTCTTACTTATAACGCTTATCTTTTTAGGTCATTAAAAAAACTCAATATTGAAATTTTTTGCCGCTGTATCGAACCCCTTCGTCGAATCGGTTTAAACCCTACAGAATATGTTCTCTTAAAAGCTGTAGTTTATTGTTATTCAGCAATCCTAAATTTGTCAGACCATGCAAGAAAATTATTAGAAAAACAATATGAAGAGTATGCCCAGACTATGCTACGGTACATGCAATCCCAGTATGGCGACGCTAAAGGAGCCCAGAGATACATGGAAGTCATTACCTTGGTTGAAATTTACTTTTATTTTGCCAAATGCAGAAAGCAAATACTTATTTTAATAGATTTACATCATGCTCAAAAGAAATGGATAGACATACCTATTCCACCGCCTCCAAAATTTTTACAATATATTATGTTGAAATAAGTTTCAAATTTTTTTAGATGTAAAATAATATTTTAAAAAATAAAATGTATATTTTCCGAGGTCGACAGGGTACCTGGGGGGTTCTTGGGACTTTTTTTGAATAAAACGTAAACATCTCGATAAAGAAAAAAGATTTTGATTTTGTAGATGGCATAGCCGGTCACTTTTTTTTCTATATCATCTGAGATCGTTTAAGAAAATTATTTTCTAAATCAAAAGGGGTACCAAAGGGTGCTAAAATAGGTATCTCTTTCAGTTTAAAAAAAAATTTTCTTAAATGGTCTCGGATGATATAGTAGGAAAAAGTGACCGGTTATGCCATCTACAAAATCTTTTTTCTTCATCGAGATATTTACATTTTCGTCAAAAAAGTCCCAGGCGCCCCCCCCCCTCCAGCATCTATGTCAACCTCTGGATATTTTAAAAGCTTTGTTTTTAAAATCCACAGAAGAAATGAACTAAAGAAAATTTACTATCCATGTCGAAATTTTTTTTAAATATTATGTTTTAATGCCTGTGTTATCATATTTAGAAACGGAGAACCGAGCGCTTCACGTCCGGAGGGGAAAAGAAGTTGTAGCGGACAAAATTCATTTTGGCATGCAAGTTGGGGCGATCCCCTCCCCCCCCCCCCCCGAAATTTGGAGGGGGTTTGTACGCGTGTGATCACTAAATTTTAAATCTCTTCTAATGGATCGTAAATAACATCTTGATCTTCATATAGATCTTTTGTTCGAGTGTGCGCGCTCTCAAATTGGAAACGCTCCTTTGACCCTGATTCAGGGAAGGAATCGGTGTATTGAAGCAAAAATCAAACATTTTCGGATTTTTATGAGAAAACCGTCGGTTTTTAGATTTTTCTAGGCGAGGAATCGATTGCGCGCATTCACGGTCAAAGAAGCGTTTTCATGATTCGGGAATGTACGAAATCGATTCCCCGCCTAGAAAAACCTAAGACTCGACGGTTTTCTGATAAAAATCCGAAAATGTTTGATTTTCGCTTTACTACACCGATTCCTTCCCTGAATTATGGTCAAGGAAGCGTTTTTATGCGTCAGAAGTGCGCGCAATCGATTCCTTGCATAAAATTACCTATAGAGGGTCACTTGTTAAAAAATTTTCTACTTGGCCCTATTTTGGACCTCCTTTTCACGAAGTGACCACAAACCAGACCCAACAAAAAAAGTAGAAAATTGTCAATAAAAATTTTTCGATTTTTTTACATGAATCGCTTTCCTATTGTCTCTGGATGAAAATAAAAAAAGAATTATCGAAACGAATTTATTTGAAAAAAGTTATGATTATTTTTTAGCGTAAAAAAATTTGGTCCACCCTATACTACGTATCTTAAAAGTGCAAATTCTCATGACATCATATAATTGATAGAAATGCGTCATAGACGTGTAAGGTTAGACTAGAAAATTTTATAATACGACATGAAATCTTGTCCTATATCTCATAGAGTCACCTCCAGACAGCCATTTTTACTCATATTTCACACTTTTTTACTTCTTAACTTTCATAGATCACTTCTTGCACATGAGTAAACATGATATATCAACATCTACCTTATTTTTTTACCTTATGTCATCATGGAAAGAGATATACAGGGCGTCCCAGCTAAGTGTCGACAACAATGACTTGGCATTATATCCGGAACCCTGACGAATTTTTCAATGCGGTTTAAAAAAAAATAGATATTTTAAATGTGATTAAACGAGGTGACTTTCGCCAACAAATAAAAGTTCCCAACATTTTTTTTCAATATTTGATTTTACAAAAAAACACCCTCAACAATCGAATTTCACAAAAATTTTGGCAGATTCTGAAAGAGCATGGCCGATTTTAATTAACTCCAAAAAATCATGAAAAAAGGATTTATATTTTCGACTTAGAGTGCTTTGAAGTTAATTGTCTCGACAAAATCAAATCGCCGCAAGTGGGATTCGATCCCGCTATCTTTAGAATTGAATCAGAGAACACTACTACTTAGACATTTTAACCTTTCAAAGTCAAATTTTAAATTTGATTATTACATAATTTTGTCAAAAATATAAATCCTTTTTTATGATTTTTTGTAAATAAGTAAAATTGGCCATGCTCTTTTAGAATCCGCGAAATTTTTGAAAAATTCGATTGCTGAGGATGTTTTTTGGTAAAACCAAATATTGTAAGGGAAAAATAAAATATTAGGAACTTTGTTTTTTGGCGAAAGTCACCTCATTTAATGCACATTTATGCATATCTAACTTGAAAAAAATCGTATTGAAAAATTCGCCAGGGTTCCGTAGATAATGTCAAGTCATTGCTGTTGACACTTAGCTGGAACACCCTGTATTTGTTAGATGATGTATGGGTGTAGAATTTCAGTGTATTTTTAGTTTTTTTATAGATCCATATAAAATGAGCTCGTTTTGTTACCATAATCCCATGTTTTATTTGATAAAACAAAAATGTTTTCGTTGGTTTTCTTATTTTCTATATCTTCTTATGTGATAGGAATGCCCAAATTTGCGTAAGTTTCAACTTTTAGAGACATATCAAATGTTTCATTCAATAACTAACGTTTACATGGATGGGGAAGGGATATGTAAAAATCTAACCAGATCTCACGAGGGGGAGGAAGGGGTCAAGAAGTGAGCGTGAAGAAATTTTCCTGATTTAATAAAATTTGTTTATTGAAACGATTTATCACACATTACAAAATTCATTTTTCTGTTTTTTATCGATTTTCTTCAACGCAAAATTTTTTATAAAAAATGATGTTCTACAAAGTTGTTCGTCGTGATTTCAGGAATTGAACAAAAAAAATTTCAGCCCACTTAAATTGACTGAGATATGGCCTTAAAACGACAAAAAAATGCGGGTATAAACCTAAGACCTGTAGAAAAAACTTTTCCTCTCCATGGGCATCTAGGACTGGTGTTATCATTATTCATTTTTGATGAACTTTCAGACCTAATTGGGCTTTTTGAGCAAAGACTGTAACACATAGTGAGTGTTCCATCTAACCTTTTCCTAAGCCTAAAACTAAGCCTAAGCCTAAATCGTTTATTCCAAAAGTTGTCTTTTTAGACATTTATAACTTGAACATTCAATGAGTTCTAAAATTCGATTAGTAAATTAATTTAAAAAAATTTAGTGACAGATTTGAAATAATTCGAGAACCACATCGTTATCACATTATGGAAATCTCTAACCCCATAAAATGTTGTGATATTCCCGGCTCTACTTTTAAAAGCTTTATTTGTCGCATGCCTAATGACCCTGAGAAAGTTTGCCGAAAATTATATACAATTTAATTCATTAACTTATTTGTTTTTAATTTTCTAACAAAATAAAGTTTTTTATGAACAAGATAACAAGGGAAGGTCCCCAGTTGTAAGTCTATAACAAAAACATGTTTAAACGATAGAGCATAGTCAATTGTTTTGTAAAAATGACAAAATTATCGGCAACCGAGCTTATCTACGGGGGTAGCGGAGACCCCGAAGTCCAAAAATTGCTTGAAAACGCCATTTTTTAAGCAAAAATCACATAATCAAAATCGACTTCTTTCAATGAAAAATTGACATATTTTAGCGTTTTTGACTATGGCGGACAATTTCTGATCATTTTTGGAAAAAGTTGAAAATTTTTTCAAAAATCGGTTTTTCGAACCCCAACTCATAGGCTAGGGGGATAAGGTGTCCAAAAATCGATTTTCGATTCGGGGCCTCCGCTACCCCCGTAGATGAGCTCAGTTGCCGATAATTTTGTCATTTTTACAAAACAATCGTCTATGCTCTACCATTTAAGCATGTTTTTGATATAGATTTTGGACTTACAATTGGGGATCTTCCCTTGTAAGTGTGGGAAGTATAGAAACCCTTCATCAACCATACTCCTAATACCTCACCACTAGAGGGCTCTAGGAACTTCCACAACGGGGTTCAAAACAAGGTGTCAATATAAAATCTGTGGCGCAGATCACCAGCTTTCACATGAGTGGTCAACGAGCTTTCAATTCCTTCATCGAGATATCCTCAAATTACTGAAAAGATGTCAAAATATTGACATAAACACCTTCCAGAGGTTATAGATCCTCATAGGAAAACTTTTTTAATTTTTTTCTTTTTTTATAATTATTAGCTCGATGAGTACTACTTGTCGCAATCTTTGTGCAACAAAGCATTCCCCGTGTTAATCAATTCTTATTATTTTTTATGTTTTTTATTCTCAGTTTTCGCTTAGTTATAGTCTGTAGTTGCCGAACGATGCTTGGTCACAGGATTTTGATGTCTTAGAGCCTAGAGAACTCCAAATCCCCAACACTCCAGAGAGCTGCTATGTTTTGATTCGACACATCATATGTGTTGAGAATGCAGCGTTCTGACTGGATTCCAATCGAACGAGAGCTATGCTTTGATTCGGGGTCGAGATGTTTTGATTTTAAACTAACAGAACTCAAAGGATTGGAGCCGCCCTTTTTGATTGCATCAGGCTTGTACAATAGTTTGAACCAGTCATGTGCAAACGTAGTCTGCGCAGTTGGCGACTGCGCTTTTTGAAGCAGTTTCAAACTGCCTATTTCGTTGCATGTTCCAACTGCAATGGACAAAAAATTGTTATTTGGTAGAAAAACTAATCTGTTGGATGCCTTTACGCAGAGAAACTATTGCAACGAAATAGGCAGTTTGAAACTGCTATATGGACTGCGCAACGCAGTTTCAAATTTACTGCGCAGTTGCACATGACTGCTCAATGAAAATAACCAACTCACTCGAAAAGTTTTGGCAATATTTCATGGACAACACCATGAAAGTCGTTGATGTTTTACATATCACCAACGAACTTGACCGTCTTGTTGTTCAATCCAAGTCAGATTTTCCCGACGTTCCTTTAACCAACAATTTGCCAGTGGCCATTTTTGTCACCGAATGGGCACGTTTACTCTCTCTGGTTCGAACCAAAGATCGGGCCAAAAGCAGATTCGGAGCTCACTCGATACGGCTGCAGAGGTCGAAGTGGTGACTTGCTCTTCTCTTTGCTTTATCGTTTGTTTCTTGCTTTCCGTGTATTCGCTTATACTCTTACGTGTTTAGGACCCTCAGGTTATCGCGGTAATTGCACATCCTTATTAGTAGATCTAGAAGCTAGTCTAGCCTGAGTTATTCATAACATCAATTGACAAGATCCATCAGAGTATTTACACTTTCTACAGAAGAACATTACGGTAACTACATGTATTTTTGTTAATTTCGATACATGTCATTTATGAGAGAATTCCGTGCAGAAACGCAAACATTAACATTAAACACGAAATTAGACTTTTTAGGGAACATTAATCTAATGAAATCAAATCTAGAGGTTTTACTTACGCAATACCTCGTGTAAATAAAGATTTTTTGTGGCTTTTCCAGTATTTTAAAGGGGAATGAAAAGAAGGGACTATTATCAAAAAAAATTTTTTATAAAACCACTTTTCTAGGAGTAATTTTATGCGAAAAATCGTTTGCACACACTCCCGAAATTTGAAAACGTCATCTTCCGAGGGGTATCGAGAGATCCTAATGATCGAAACCAGGTCAAGATGACGTTTTCAAATTTCGGGAGTGTGTGCAATCGACTTTTCGCATAAAATTACTCCTAGAAAAGTAGTTTTCAAAAAAATTTTGAGAATAGTTCCTTCTTTTCATCCCCTTTAACATTTAAAAAATGTTCACGAGATCAATATTAATTAGAGAGATAAAGGATCTATTGAATCGCATTGTACCACGAACAGTGATGCAAATTTTTTTTCGGACGAGGTGTTATGTGGGGAATTGGTTGCGCGCATTTTCAATGTATGAAACCAACTCAACTTTAGCACCATGGTTTCAGGCGATTTTTGCGAATAAAGCCTATTTTGTCCTGTTTTAGCGACAGAAGAACTATTTTGGATCCTTTTCTACAAATGATCTTCTAGGGATAATTTTATGCGAAAATCAGTCGGGAATTTTCGAGCAGCAAAATGCATCCTTGTTTTGTTCAGAAGGAATGGATGAATTCAAACGAATATCATCCCAAAAATGCTTCATGACACTTAAAGGAGCAGTCCGATCGGAAAAAAGTTATTTTTGTAGAAATTAGAAAAATTCATGAAAAATCGCATCCGCGTTCGAGAGCGCCTGCAGCGCTTCCTAGCGACGCTCCTGAGCGGGGCTCTCGATCAGAGCTTCTGAGCGTCCCTCTTGTACGTCATTTATATTTTAACGCTATGCTAACGCTGGTTAGCAATGGGGAAAGGAAAGATGGAGAAAGAACCCTCTTTTAAGGGGATAAGAGTAGGAATGTTATATTGCCACGAAAATGTGGCAAACGCTACGTTTTTGGACTTGTTGCCACGCTGCGACTTTTTTGAACTTTGTGCCATGATTTTTAAAGAAAAGATCAAATTCATCAGGACCGATAATTTTAATAAATATTTATAATGAGTTATGGGCTAAAACGAATTTTTAATACTTCGAAATTTTTTCATTTAATTAAAGCTAGTGATATTGAATGAACCAAATAAAAATTTCAGGCACTATAACTTTTGTTATCAATTGAGTTTGTCACGCTAACTTTTGTCACGTATACAAACTACAAACCTAATAAGTCGATTTTTCGCACGGAATTATTCCAAAAATCTGTCGGTTTGTAGTTTGTATGCGTGACAAAAGTTAGCGTGACAAAACTCGTGACAAAAGTTATAGTGCCGAATTTCACAGTTTATCCCTTTTTTTAAAACCTCTTTAAATTCTATTTTTTAGATATGAAACGAGGTATTAGAGGCTTTTTCAAACCGTTTGATAAGTCTCAATTAGCATCATTGCCTAATCTTTCGGAACTTCCATCTTATGAAGTCAATGAAGAAAAAACTTCTACGTCGTCAAATTTAAAGCTGGACCTTTCACGACCTCTGATAAGCTAAATGTGAATTTTGAAGATGAAAACACACAAAGTTTAAGTTTTTTTAAAGATAGTGTTTAGATCTTGATTTTCAAAGCGAAGAAGAACTGGATCTACGATTCGAAGAATCTCAAGATTGAGTTAAAAAGGATTTGCCACGTAAATGCCACGTTTTGGCATGATTTTTGTCACTTTTTCTATTTTGGCATGTAACATCCCTAGATAAGAGTTTATTATATACAGGGTGACTAAAAAATACGTACGCACCTTATTTTTTGTATTTTTCTTGCATTTTTAAACGAATTTTATATCAAAACACAACAATAATAACAACAGAAATTATTCAAAATGACTACCATTTGCATCAATGCACTTCTTTAGCCTTTTCGAAAAGTTGTCCACGTAGTGTATCAACAGAGATCTCATTCCATGCCTTCCTCAATGCTCACTTCAACGATTCGACATTCTTCGAGCATGCTGAACATTTTCTTGGCTTCTTGCAGTCTTCTTTCGACCTCTTCCTGGGCGGTCTTCATTGCTCTCCGTTTCTTCAAAGCGTTTTATAGCCTTCCTTACGGTCGCCTCATGTATACCAAGAAGTCGACCAATCTCACGTTTCTCAACATCGCGCTCATGCATTTGGATAATAGCTGGTTTAAATTCTTTCGAGCTTGGTAAAAAATAAATTTTGATATAAAATTCGTTTAAAAATGCAAGAAAAATACAAAAATAAAGTGAGTACGTATTTTTTAGTCACCCTGTATTTAAATGTTATAAAACAAATTACATCGGTCCCTAAATATTGAGGTTTTATACCCTTTTTCGTGAGGTTAGTGGGACTTCATTTGAAGCCTGCCTGGGCTTTATTGTAGGCTTCAGTGAAGCCCGAGCGGGTTTCAGTGATTCATTGATTGTAGCACGGGCGGGCTTCATGTCTAGACTAGAAGTCGCACAGGATTTTTAGATTATGGGATGATGCGCTTTGCGCACAATCTATAAGAAGTACCTTTCTAATTCTGCGCTCCCGAACGTCATTTATAAGAATTACTTACTTAATTCTTGGTAGTCTAAATATTAAAAACATCAGAATTAATATTACGAGGTTTTACGTAAGTAAAGCCATTAGATTTAATCTCATTAGGTTAATTTTCTCTAAAAAGTTTAATTTCATATTTAATGTTTGCGTTTCTGCACGTAATTCCCTCATAAATGACATGTATCGAAATTAACGAAAATACATATAGGTGCTCTGGCTTAAAAAGAGAGAACGTTTTGAAGATCGAGTTCATGCTAAACTGGATAAAATTGCAAAAGGTGTTGCTTAAGATTTATAAGCCATTTTCTAGGATTGTCAAATCAACTCCGATATGTTCATTTTTCATATTTTTAATCAGCTCAATTTGTTGGTTTGCTCACATTTTGATGATTGAACTATGAACGTTTTGCGTCTGATTTTTAGCCGTTGTGATTTTGCGGCTTTATATTAGCGGCTGGAAAGTTGCATCAGTTATATTTACGGCTTTACATTTAAGTTCGGACTTTTGCGTTATTCGATTTTATACATTAAAACTATGATCATTTGTTGGAAGCTGGTGCGGAAGTCTTCTTTCATCACTATCAACACTGATTTATTACTACAAAAAAATCAATTTTGATCAAAATGTTCAAAAATAAGATTT
>JAQGBS010000816.1:0-18829 GCA_034698545.1 Acrobeloides obliquus
AATGTTTCCAGTGGCATTTCTTCCCCAAGCCTTAATAAGAGAGCGTTTCAACGATTCCATTGTTTTGTGAGCACAGGTTTTGGCTTCCAAAATTCTCCAAATGGAGTAATCATTAAATTCTGGAGTAGAAGAAAAATTTTGAGCTACCGAACTTAGGGGGCCCACTTAACATAACCCTCAAGGCTGAAGTAAAAAGCGCCGAAATTTTTACCTAAACACAGAATCGGAAACACGAGAACACTGTTCGTGAACTATTTGTTGAACGTGCGAGAACTTTTTTAGACCCCTTGTAAGATCAAAATTTTAAGTGGTAAGAACAAGTTCGTAAGATCTTGTAAGTTCTTAAGGATACACAAACAAGGAAAGGCAAAGTAACAATAGAGGCACAAATATAATCATATAGTATTTTTTACTAATGTCTTAAAAAATTTTTAATTTTATCAGTACTCCAATGTCGAATGTCATCATTTGTTTGTAATTTAAAAGTACAAGATTCGATTATCTTGGGAGACTAAAAATTTTTGGGGTATTCCGTCAAATTTCAACATTCATTTGTAATTTAAAGTGCAAGATTGGGTTATCTTGGGAGACTATTCCATTAATTTATAGGCCTATGTCAAAATATTTCCACTGGCATTTGTTTTTTCACAGTTCTGAACAATCAAAAATAAAGATTTTTGATGTCTTGAAAAAAAGAAACTTTCATGTAAAGACTGATCAAGATGTTTGTTTCATTAATTAATCTATGCCTTAATAAAGAGCGCGTTTCATTAAAGCATTGGTTATGTGATTATATTTGTGCCTCTATTGTTACAGTTCCTCATTTTTATCATTACTTTCTGGATACAAATTTTCACATAGATTATTGTATTATTTGCCAAATAATAATAAAGAAATGGAACTACGTATAAGTTTTGATTTATTGCTCGTATTTTATGCTAATGGGATTGTATATGGTTTGTTTTTATGAGTTATTGCCATTACAAAAAACGATACACTTTGGAAAAATAAGGTTTTTCATGATCAAATGGTTAGGACTCTATGATTGCCCTCTCGCGGGCTCGAGTTCCGTTTGAACCCATTTTTTTAAAATTAAAAAAGAAGCATTTTTATAATTAGTAGGAACGAATAAAATGACACTAAAAATATTGAATTTGAAAATATTTTGGGTCATTGAAACATAAAACATGAATTACGATTTCAATTCAATAACCCAAACAATTTTCAATTTTGATAAATTTTTGTCAATTTTATTCGCTTGGAGAGTTATAAAAATGTCGTCTTTTTTTATTTTCTTCCGGAGATTACCCATTTAGGGGTAATTTTATGCGAAAAAAAGCGCACTCTCGCAACCTGAAAGCCACAGAAAATGATGAAAATTCGCCATAAACAAACGCGACGTAGCGAATCCAAATATAACATTTCAGGGAATTTTGACTGAAATTTCCTTTCAATAAAATAAAGCAAAAGAGAATTTAAGTGAAATTTTTTTGAAATTGTCTTTAACTGAAATTCACTTAAATAGACTGAAATTGTATGGAATTCCCTTATTTGGATTGAATAAATTCATAAATTTTCCATGGATTTACAACAAGTTTTTTGCTATTTAAGTCAATTTAAGGGACACACTGTTTTTTTCGACGGCTGAGAGAAAAACAATAGTATCGGATTCTGTTTTGTTCTCTATTCCGTTCTATTTTGGATGGAAAATAATGCGTGCTCTCGAAAAAGTACAATGTCAAAGGTGGTGAATCTACGTGTTTTCCCGAAATAGAATAATAAAAACCGTGGAAAATCCAGTGAATCTCTGAAAAAGGGAATAACAATTTTCGAAGTCTCTCGTGAAATCTGGAATATAGTCAAATGACATGAAAATCGATTTGACAAGAATATGGCAGAATCATGCTATAATATAGCAGAATTATGCTAATTCATGTGATAAAGCTCTCAAAAAAGAATATTTAAAAGAGTGCATGTTTAATTAAACCATCTGCGGTATCTTGGCTTTCAACCATGTGTGGAAATTTGTTCTACTTTTTATTTTTCTTTTGCAATATTCCCTCCATCTTGTGGTAGTCAATCCATCCTATGGCCAACTTCAAGTCCAAAGAATCTATATCACTAATTCAAGCGGAATTCCTCATTTTTCATGCTTCGAAAATGCGCGCAATCAACTCCCCGCATAAAATTACTCCCCTCCCAGAAGACATTGCATCAAACGACCAAAATTCTTAGTAAATCTGTTCAAAACGTAAGGAGTCACGTTATTTAAGCCCACCCTGTATATATTTTTCCATTTAAAAACTTTCATTTAAAAAAATTAACAAAAAAGCTTTTAAATGACCAAGATATCCTCAATATATTGTTGTGAAGAACCTACTGGAACACTCTATATTGTTCATGGTTATGTTGAATTTGATAATTAACTTTTATATCCAATATTTTCTATCGAATCACGTATGTTTCAACTAGTGATGCTACGAAATCACGATTTCGATTTCGAAATTTCGGATTTCGACACCAAATTTCGATTTCGGATTTAGACCTCTCGATTTCGACATAAACGAAATTTGAAAAAAATCAATTTTTTATCCAATCTCATGAAAATGTTTAAATTTCTAGTATTGATCAATCGTTTCAATAACCAATTTTATTGAAAAATATGCACACTATTTCTTAAGACCCAAACCCACTAATTTTTTGTCAGGAATTTTCGACTATGGGGAACACGATGGCAATATTATTTTTTAACAAAAAAATTTGTAAAAATTAAAAAATTAGGGGGTTACCCCCTAAAAATTGAATAATATGCGAATTTCAAAAATATCTCCAAACCGTCTAATTTTTTGTACTCGGGGGTTTTCGACTATGGGGAACACGATGGATATATTATTTTTTAACAAAAAATTTTGTAAAAATTAAAAAATTAGAGGGTTATCTCCCAAAAATTTAAATTTTTTTTCAAAAAATCCGTGATATAAGAACTTGTTAGTGGCGTAGTTAGGGGGGAGGGACCCGGGGTAGTTCCCCATTCCTGGAAAAATTTAAATTTTTTCCTAATGGTCCTCCTTATGTATTTCCCATATTTTGTGAAAAAAATTTTCAAAAATCATCATGGTCTCCCATTATGATTTTTCACCAAAAACGACCAAAATTTCCTATTTTTTCACCAAAAAGGTCCTAAGATTTCCATTTTTTTTAATAAAAATTGTAATTTTCTTAGCATTTTCAGCTTAAAAACAAGTATTTCTAAAAAAAAAATTTCGCTGTTTTTTTCTTTAACTAAAGTTTTTCACCAAAATTGCCCAATTTTTTTCCATTTTTCAACAAAAAATCCCCCAAATTTGACATTTTTAAACTAATATTAGTCATTTTCTGATCATTTTCAGCATATAAATAAGCATTTTTCACAAAAAAATTTCGCCTGCGGCGCTGGTTTTTGCGTCAACTCAAAGATTTCAACAAAATTTTTGTCGAAAATCGAAAACTTTGAGCGTTTTTCCGCTTAAAAATTAGTGTTTTTCAGCAAAAAAATTTCGCGCCGATAGGCGCGAAAAACAAGAGATTAAGTTGATTTTTTAAATTTTTTTGAAAACTAGAAAAAATTGCCTTGATTCCCCCTTATGTTTTTGTCTAAATTTTTGAAAAATTTTCGAAAACATAAGGGGGAACCAAGGTAAAAAATTTTTTTGAAAAGGTTCCCCCCCCCCCATTTTTGGAGTCTGGCTACGCCACTAGAACTTGTATAATTTGTTAAAATCGGTTATATACAATGAATTTTTAAAAATTGATTATTTTTTTTAGTATATAGGAAAAAAACGAAGGAAATTTCGATTTCGGATTTCGACTTTATGATTTCGATTTCGCGAAATTTGATGACCGAAATTTCGGTTTCGATTTCGACTTTTCCGATTTCGTGGCATCACTACTGCCCCCTTATGTTTTTTCGTGAAAGTCATGAAAAACGATCACTTCTGCGACCACTTCGTACGAAGTCCCTTTACAACATTTACAAACTCGAATTACGAAGTGGTATTTATCGTAAGGGGGACCCTTATGTTTTTTTCAAGATTTTTGATCCCTTACGACGAATAGGGTGTGACTTCCACACCCTTTTTCACGTATGCTCATTACCCCAAAACGATGCTCGGTAACCCAATAATTTTCAAATTTTTTGCTTGGCAACCCCCAAAATTTGTCAAATTGGTCTCAAAAACGTCATTTTTAAAATAATTTTCTTTAGTCGTGTTTGGTCACACCCAAAATCCGTTGCTTCATGCCCGGTGACTACCTCATAAATTAGGGTGTTTGTTATGGTTTGTCTCCGATCTCCAGGAGAACTCGGCTATGACAACCTAAAAAGACGAGGCTCATAGCCGTAGCTTTATCTGACATGGAGCATGGCGGCCGAAAGTTGGTAAAAAGTTATAACTTTTATGACTACCGTGGCAGAATGGTAGGGAGCTATACTTGCAGTTTGAAGGGATGGGTTTGATCATCCCGCCGGAGATGATGTTTTTTGCACTTTTTTATTTTTTCTTAATTTTTACTCTCCGGAAGTTTTCGAGGTCGAGGAACACACCCAAAATCCGCTGAAATCCTTAGATTTTGAGCAAAAAAGGAGGGAGTAAACTTTCAGCAGCATCACTACAATAAATTTTTCTAAAATTTTTGCAATAATGACCTTTCTAGGGGTAATTTTATGCGAAAAATCAATTGCGCGCATTCCCAAAGCGTCTAAACGCTTTCTTGAACTTGTTTCATGGAAAATATGGATTTTTACTGAGAAAAAATATATATGAAATATTAGAAATATCAATATTTTCTATGAAACAAGTTCAAGAAAGCGTTTTCACGCTTCGGGAATGCGCAGAATCGATTTTTCGCATAAAATTATCCCTAGAAAAGTCATTATTGCAAAAATTCCAGAAAATTTTTTTTCAAAATTTTCAAAAAATGGCCAAAAGTGTCATTTTTTATTAGGCACCCTGTATAAAAATTTGAAAAAATCTTAAATGGAACCTTCGATAAGGGCACCTCAAATTCGAATTCCTCGACCCTGAAAACCCACGGGGAGTAAAAATTAGGAAAAAATATAAATGTTCAAAAAAATATAATCTCAGGAGGGGATCGAACCCACCCCTTCAAACTGCGAGTCTAGCCCCCTAGCCACTCTGACATGGTGATCATAAGAGTTTCAACTTTTTCCAACTTCCGGCATCTGTGAGAGTGGAATTTCAGAAATTTATCAAATTTTAAGGTAAAATCATAAAAGGTCTTATGTTCCAAAAAATTTATCGCGCCTTTGGCGAGACAACGGAGAGAATTCCCAGGTTGTACCTCCCCTTAACTACATCCATGGTGTGCCGTAGGCTTCTTTCCTTTCAACACTTCTGAGCGGATCTCTATACTAAGTTAATCGTAGTAATTTTTGGTTTTTAGATGATAGTTTATCCGAGAAAAAGTGTTATTGTTGTGGTCGTGAAGCAGAAACACAAAAATGTTCCAAATGTTTGATGGCGCGTTATTGCTCCAAAGAATGTCAAAAACTTGATTGGACCGAATTTAACCATAAAGATGTTTGCAAACATCTTAAAAAGTATTTTAATAAATTGTAATCATCTCATTTGTACAATCAAACATCGACATAAGCGTCCCCTAGGGGCGCTTATATCGAAATGGAAGTTGATGCGCTTATATCGAGGTTTTTAATAACCCAAAACAATGCTCAAATTAGATAATTTTGGTGCCATTTTGTTCGTTTCATTTAGCTATAAAAATTGCTACAATATTCATTTTATGAAAATTTAAAAATTCGATGCAAAAATCGATTTTTCCGCAAAAAATTCAAAAAAGTTTGTGTATTACAACGAAGAGCTTGTAACAAATTCAAATGCAATTATCTCGAAAACTACAACGATTCCGAACATGCCGTAAAAACAAAAAATGCTCCATTTTTATGATCTTTCCGAATATATTATCTTTTCATATGGTTTTAAATTACTGGTCCTTTAATAAATCCCTTAGTCCATTGAGCATCGTCCTTTCTCTTGCGGATCCCTTTAAACTCTCTTTCCCACTCATTCTTATATGAGCTTTTACGTCTCGGTGTTACTGTCATGCAATGGAAGCCGATGCCTTAGCCACTATACAACAAAGATGTATTCGGGGTGAAGCCTACTCGAGGCGAAGAGTCATCACCCGAAGCCGCCGTCTAACGGAGATCCCGAGAGCTCGGTCCCAATTTATTTTTATATAAAAAGTTTTGTTTGATATTTTTTGATTGAAAAAAATTATGATAGACTGACAAAAAACGTCCTCTTAAATTTATCAAAACTTTAATATTCATAAAACATAAAATCTTATATAGTAGATGCAGGCATAACTATGATAGTATTCCAATGTTGACTCCATCTTTTAGGCAAATAAAATTTGAAATAACATTCTCTAACAGATTTGCTATAAAAAAAACAGGGAGCTCAAAAAATTGGATTATTGTTCATTTTTCAAAATTTTTGAAAAAATTTTTATATAGTCTGTTTCTCGCTCAAGGAAAAATCGCCAACTAGACGGCACTATGGATTTTGACGATTCAATTCTAAGGCGCTGACTCGAATCCAACAACAAACGATATTTTTGCACTTTTTTATTTTTATGGAATTTTGAGGTTTTCGTTGCCGAGGAATCCGAAAATGACCTTCTTTTTGACGAAAACATAACTTTACCTGAGTATTGACACGAAAACCATTTTTTTGATTTTCAGGGTTTTCATGTCAATACTCAGAAAGCGTAAGGTTTTGGCAAAAAAGAATGCCATTTCGGATTCTCCAACCCCGAAAACCTCCGGGAGATCAAAATTTCAAAAAAATAAAAACATGCCAACAAATATCGTTTAGGCTATATTCGAGTCCGTGCATTAGGACAGCAAAAGACCCAAATCCACTGTGTTATCTAATCGGATACTTTTTCCATGAGCGAAAAAAAGACTATAATTAGCATGATTTCTGCATATGCTCAAAATTAGCATAAAAATTGTTTAAAATTTACTTCTAAAATTTCGAAAAACTGACAAAAATCCATGCTTTTTAGGGCACTTGGTAGTTTTCATATAATTTCCACTTTTTACCTTGTTAGAAATAACATAATTGACGGAGCCCACCAATATGACCATGTTGCCCAATAATAAATTTGAAGAAAATCTTTCCCATATAAAAAAGAGGAAGTATCAATCTCAAGGTAAGTCATAGCTAGCAATGCTTCTATGATAGTTAATGTTGCCGAATATACTAAAAAAATTTACAATAAATGTAGTGGCGTAATTTCAGCCGTCTGTTGGGGGAAGGATCATTAGGAAGCTTTTTGGAAAAAATCCCAAAAATCGGTTTTTATTGCATTTTTAACAATTAATTTTACCATATGGGGGGAGCATCCCAAAGCTCCCTCAAAATAGCGCCGTACGGTTTGCGTCCAAACTTTTTGCAATTGTGATTTTTGCGTTTGTGACATTTGAGATTTTTAAGTTGCGTTCGTATGTTTGCGAGCGTGATCTGGATTTACGAATCCAGAATCAGGATTCAGAAATCGAATTCAGATTCAGAATCCGGATTTGATTCTGAATCTGGATTCTAATCCGAATTCAGGATCCAGATTCAGATCCGGATTCAGATTCCGAATTCTGAATCCGGATTCAGAATCCGGATTCAGAATTAAAATCTAAAATCCAGAATCCGAATTCAGAATCCAAAGTCCGAATTCAGATTCAGAATCCAAATTCGGAATTCGGATTCAGAATTCGATTCCGAAATTTTTGAAAAAATTTGAATTTTTTGAAAAAAACTAGGTGCAATATAGTAAAAAAAATTAGATGGGTCGTGTTATATTCTGAATCCGCATATGTCTCAGCCGCAAATGTCACAAATGTAAAAATCACAATTGCAAAAGTCCGGACGCAAACCGTCCGGCGCCATCTCGGTGAGTATTAAATGAACTTGTATAAGTTCTTTTACACATACCAAATAAAGGAAGATCTCTTTTCATTTGAGAGCTAATAACACCCTTGGTTCTCAAAATATTCAACTTTATAATTGTCGACATTGATAGTGTAATACAAATTATAGATGTTATTCCAGCTATGATACCTGGAAAAGCAACTTTTGCACCGTTTTTGGCACCTTTTTTGAACAAAAAAGTACTACGAACTTTTGGCACTCAGCGTATATTGAAACGATTCTTGCAAATCAGGCAACAATTATTGCGCATTGTTTGCTCGCATAGTTGCAAAGAGATCCATAGAGATACTGCGAATGTTGTTATATCTCCTTTTACGAATTTTCGTTTTTTTAATTTTTAAATTTTAATTAAATTTTTAAGCTCGTTCCGTCTGAGCGTATTTTCACTCAACGTTGGATTATCCATGAAAGAGCCAACAGAAATTTTTATACATTGGTGTACCGCAAATACAACTATCGAAATTTACAAGAATCGTTTCAATATAAATTGAGTGCCAAAAGTTCAGTGCTAAAGTTGCTATTCATGATACCTTGAATTTTTGTTTCAATCTAAAATTTTAATTGTTTAACACTCGGAGGATCGATCACGACCGTGGTATATATGACTATTTTCAGCTATGCTGATTGCGAATATGCTAAAACAAACAAATTTTACTTCACAAAATTTCGAGCTAATGGCCTTTGAACTTTGTGCCATGTTGAAAATTGGATATCGTTAGCAAAATGGGAATATCTCGGAAACCCTAAATGCTTGAGACTTGGTTTTTGAGTCATTGACAAGCTGAGCTCACGCGCTACAACTTTTGCGAACATCACAATTCTCTTTTTCGGGTAGAAACAAAGTTAGTTGCACATCTTTACGACATACCCTGATTTGTCAGAAATTTCTCGCCATAGCCCAATACGATGAAAGAACTTATTTTTGGACAAAAAGAATTAAGTTAACATAGGTTTTAGGGATCTGGTACTCTAAAAGTATCGAAAAAACACTATTTTTCACTTGGCTTTTAGCGCGTGAGCTCAGCTTTTCAATGACACTAAAACCAAGTCAAGCATTTAGGGTTTCCGAGATATTCCCATTTTGCTAACAATATCCAATTTTCAACATGGCACAAAGTTCAAAGGCCACTAGCTCGAAATTTTGTGAAGTAAAATTTTTTATTTTAGCCTATTCGTAATCAGCATAGCTGAAAATAGTCATATACACCACGGTCGTGATCGGTCCTCTGAGTGTTAAAAACATGTAAAAAGGTAGTAATAGAGCTACTAGAGATGGGAGCAAAAGTTTCTGACTTTGGCCAAAATATTTGTTTTACAGTTATTTGAAATTATTTCCCAAAGTCAGAAAAAGTTAAAATTTTTTGGTAGTAGTAGCATTACGTTTTGAAAATATGTAAAAAAGTGTAAAATTTTTACTAAATTAACAGAAATTCCTGTTCCACTTATATTGCCAAAAGTGCACCCACTAAAATTGCTTAAATATATATGACCGTCAGCAAATAACACTAAAGTTTGAAGAGATATACCAGAAAGAAGAATGAAAAATAATACGCAATAAGAGTTTTTTTTCGACCATATCTTAAAATTAAATAATCAAGTATGTGTGAATAAAAAATGTACATGGTGTAAAATAAACAACCATACTTTTGCCATTTTTTGAAAATTGAAAAAATTTACCTGATCCACCAATTTGAATTGGATGAGCGTTGCAATTTCACACCACGCTCACTTGAGTTCACATTTGCTACTAGCTTCAAAATCTCTTCAAAATTTTCAAAAAATGGCAAAAAGTATGATTCGAATCCTTGTATTTTACCTGACTCTGTTGTATTGGCAAAAACACAGCTGTAAATCTATTTAAAGCGATAAAATTTTGTCCAATTAAACTTATACGAAAACAAATCGCATTTGTTGAATATAGATAACCACAAAAGAAATGTTCATGATTCATATAAAACATATAAAGATACTCTATCAAAACAATTGGTATGCGAAAAATCAAGGACCCCTGAATTTTTTAATTGTGAAAAAATTTAAAAAAATATATATAAATAATTACCAATAAAAGTCCGATTGATTCGCTTATTGCTAAAAGTAGAAAAATAAGGAAAAAGCTACTGTTGAAATATTCTGCATTTCGTTTAGCGATCAAGCAAATGACTAACAAGGGAACTAACCAGAAGTGTAGTTTCCAGAATTTCAAAGTTTTTAGCTAAAGAACTTATAGGATGCTCCAAAAAAACGGCACTTTTCGCGATTTTTTGGCACTAGGACAACCGTCACCATTACAGACAGCCGTTACTGAGGACATCTATTATGGACAACAATTATAGATATTCGTTACCGAGGACAACCTTTAGGGGGAAAATATTTTTTGGCTTATCCATCGTGTTCTCAATTATTTTAAAGCGTTTTTACGTAACGGTATCCTCGATATCAAATGTCAGTGATGGTTGAACGGTAACAGGTAACGATTGTCCTAGAGCTGAACTTTTCATGGTTTTTCCCAAAAAATTACGGGCCTGCACAGCGCTCAAAAATGTGCCACAAAATGAAAATAAAGTGAAAATAATAAAAACGACTAATTTTGATTCTCAAATGTATACTAAGCAAGTTTTATGTAATTTTAGAGATGTGCTCGACAAATAAAATTTTTTTGACTTGAAAGGGGTGCATTTTGCGACCATTTGGGAGGAAAAATTTTCATAAAGATGGCTCTATTGGGGGTAAATTGATGCGAGAAATCGATTCGCGCACTTCCGAAGCGTAAAAATGCCATTGTGACCAAGTTTCGTGAAAAATTGCCTATTTGTTAGCTTTTTTTAATCTTGTTTTGTCGAAAAAAGGCGAAAAATAGGCAATTTTTCACGAAAATTTGGTCAAGATGGCGTTTTTACGCTTCGGGAGTGCGCGCAATCGATTTCTCGCTTACCTCCAATTGGGTCATTTTTACGAAAAAATATTTTCCTCCCAAATGGTCGCAAAATGCACTCCCTTTAAAAAATTCCAAGTAAAAGAGCCAAAACTCATGAAAAATTGGCGATGTGACACTTGCAGACGGACTTTTGCGGATTTATTCATATTGAACTCTATTAATTCATATTAAGGTATACGGAAAATTTTTCACTAGTACTAGGTTAAAATTGGTACCCCCAGTAAGTAACTAGGACATTTTATACAAAGCGGCAAAGGTCAAGGGTTCGAATCCTCTTGTGTCTAATTGTTTAGACTTTTTGCTATTTTCGACCCTATGATATGCTCATCAAATTTTTTCTCCTTGATAAGTTCGATAGGCAGACTAGACTTCGATGTAATTTTTTCTTCCCTTTTTCTTGCATACTTCCTCATTCATCTCTCGGTTACTCGACCGTGTTTGGGAGAGTATTGAGGTGCGTATGATAGAGGAGAGTGGCGCAGAGGGGATAAACGGTCGAGTAGAGGCGAGATGGATGCAAAAGTGGTGAAGAAATATGTAAGGAAAAGGGAAGAAAAAATTACATCGTTGTCTAGCCTACCTGTCGAACTTATCAAGGAGAAAAAATTAGTTCCTTATGAAGGTACCAATTTTGACCCAGTACTTTTAACAAATTTCCCATTTTTCTCTACCGTGGGTCCCTTCCACAAGTATCTCATTCCGTCAAAAAATTGCCAAAAGTTCTCTTTTTGAAATCATCTGTAATTTTGAACTTTGAAATTCTGGAAACTACACTTCGAACTGCTCCCTTGTAAGCTTATAGAAAATATTATTGCAGGATATTCAATACAAACACGAATTTTAGCGATGTTCTTAGCATCCGCTGGAAAGTCCATCGGAAAGTTCGAAATATTTGACATGATAACAATTCTTTACACTAGTTTTCACGTGACAATATCTTAAAACCAAAAAATTGTTTATAGTTTTATATACTTAAAAAGTGTATGGGCCTGTTCCACCGGTCCTTGTACTTGTAAAAAATTAATAAGTACAAGTGAAAGTACAAGTACTTATACTTGTAAAAAAATTTATAAGTAGGATTTATAAAGACAATTATAAAAACAAACGTAAATTAATACTTTTTTACAAGTATTTGTAAAAATTTACAAGTACAAGTGAAAATACAAGGACCGGAGGAATATGCTCTATAAATGGTTGAAAACGATTTTTTTCATATAATTTCTTTCGGCACTAGGTCTTTCATTACTATTACGGATTTTTTGTGTGGCCTTCCATTACGGATGGCATAACTTTTTAAAAACGTTGTTGATTTTAATACGGTAAAAGCACAGATAATCTCCAACGCTTAAACTATTTTTATGCCCTTTCACTTTTTTCCATTATAACCTCCTGATTTAGAAAAATTGAATGATCAAAGTCATTTTATAATGGGACAGGGAATCCCATTATAAAATGACTTTGTTCAATCAATTTTTCGAGTTCAATCAAGATCATCATAGAAAAAAGTGGAAGGGCATAAAAATAGTTTAAACGTTAGAGATTATCTGTGCTTTTACCGTATTAAAATCAACAACGTCCTTAAAAAGTTATAGCCATCCGTAATGGAAGGCCGCCACAAAAAAAACCCGTAATGGTAATGAAAGGCCTAGTACCTTTCATTTGACTGATATATTTTCCGGAAATTATAAACAGGGTGTTCAAAACAAAATACACTTTTGCCTATTTTTCACGATTTTTGAGTCGGAAATTTTTTTCAATACCCTATTAGGGGTAGTTTTAACGGGTAACCGCGTATTTCCGAGGCGTGATAATGCTTATTTAACCATGATTCAGAGAAATTTTCGCTTCAAAAACCAATTTTTTGCCTGAGTCAGGGTCAAATAATGTTTTTTATGCTTCGGGAATAGGGGGCGAAAAGGTGGTACCACATCCACATCACCCATCTAATTTTTTTAAACTATATTGCACCTAGTTTTCAAAAATTCCGGATTTTGAATTTGGATTCTGAAATCTGAATCCGGATTCTGGTTTGAATTTTTCACAAAAATTGAATTTTTGAAAAAAACTAGGTACAATATAGTCAAAAAAATTATATGGGTGGTACCACCCAGTGTGTGATGCCACCCCATCACCCCGGGGTGGTGGGGTGGTACTACCCTTTTTTTCGCACCCTGCTCGGAAATGCGCGCAATCGATTCCTCGCATCAACTACCCCTAGAAAAAAATCAATTTTTTTCCAAAAAAATTAACTTAAAAAAAATCGATTTCGATTTCTTTCATCACCATCAAGGGGGATAAAGGTGAAAAAAATCCGAAAAATATTTTTTTCGAACTTTTTCAGGAAAAATGTTTCTGAGGATAGTTTGACCCGAGGAATCGATTGCGCACATTCTCGAAGCGTGAAAACGTTTATTTGACCCTGATTCAGGGAAATTTTCACTTTAAACGCACGCTTTTTCCTTGAATCAGGGTCAAATATGCGTTTTCATGGTTTAAAAATGTGGTCAATCGATTTCCGCATAAAATTACCCCTAATCAGAAAAAAAGAATAATTGATATTATTTTTATTAAAAACCCATACATATATAGTATCATAAACTTTGACGTGTAACTTTTTTAGAAACAAAAAGTTTTTAAAGGTTTATTTGAAAATTGCAGCGCAGAATCAAAGCTTTCAAATAAGTGGTAAAAAAATGCTCGCAATCTATTCATATAAATAAAAATTCTTTAGTCTTCCACATCACTTTGTTAAAGTCTATCATTAATTGAATCTATGGTTACGAAATTAACACCTGGCTTTGATCAAACTTTAATATATAAAAATTGGTTTTATTGCTTGTAGGCGTTGAAATATAATCGTGAACTTAGATACATGCTTACTTTTTCGAAAGGAAATAAATTTATTTGTTGCTCTATCAAAATAGACAAATTTAAACCATCTAAGCCCAGAACTCGAGGCATTTTACAAATTTCTATTTTTAAACAGCTTAAAATGGCACTAGAAACTACCCTAGACAGGAGTCGAAAAGGGACCGGCCCATGCTCCCGAAAGCCATTCCCCATGGGACCGGCGGGGGGCTTTTGTCTAAACGCAGAAGGTCATTTCAATAAGTTTTTACTCTTTGCTAAGTTCGGCAGCAAGTCAGACAACATAGAAATTTTTATTTATTTTTTAGGTAAAAAGTTTTTAGGTAAGCATATAAATTTTTATTTGTAAAAATATTATTTTTGTAAAAACTATGAAAATCAATTCAATTATTTTGAGCTGGTTCTATAAGTCTCTATAGTGGCATAAATGGAGGGACCGAAACGGGTACTTTCACAAATTTAGAAAAGTGCTATTTTTGGATGGGTGTTGCATGAAAAGGTGGTCTGCGAGAAAAATGAGAACATATGTTTGGCCAAAAGCAACCGTATATTTGAGTAGATGGTGCACTTCCCTTGCAAACAAAAAAAGAATCTCCGTTTAAATATCTTTCTTCGATTTTTAGAATTAAAAACAAAACAAAAAATCGTAAAAAACGAGATTTTTCAGGTCCCAAAATTGTTTTTAATTTTTCTAAGTGTAGAGACGCAAACCGAACAAACTGTAAAATATGTTTGAAAGGTCTTGATCAGACAGAAAATTTGTGAAACCTTCTAAAGCTGAAATCTTTGACGGGATCAGGCGAGACACCATGATCGATCCGCCAAACGAAAGCTGGTAATCTGAGCTATAACTTTTTTATGATCGTTTTTCGCGGAAACGCAAAAAATCGGATCAAAATGGACAATCTTTACCAAAGACTATGAAAATAAGTCATACAAATTTTCAAACTTTGAGGTTTTTATGCGAATTTTTTCAAGGGACTAGCAAAGTTAATATAGCATCTTGTAGCGCTGGTTTCCAGCTTTTCAATGAGTGGTTAACCATTCTCTGGCGATTTCTCTACACAGAGATATGACCAAAAAATTGAAGGGATCTCGAAATTCGCATATGGTCACTTTCTGATACATTTTTGGACCCTTTTTTGCCGATTCGCTTTCAGCATGGTTGAAAATACTATTTACGCCTTTGTTCCATTCGGTCTTTCGGGGGTTAATTCATTCAGGCTCTTCGAGTGATTTTCCTGGGTACGCCACTATCAAGCACTTAACTTGAGAGGTAAGCAAGGAGGGGGAAAATTGCCCCTCCCACATGAAACCTGCCGAAAACCAGAAAATTTATGTTTGAAAATGACGTTTTTCACCGAATGTCTTCCCCCACCCGAACCCAAAAATAAAATCTTAGTTACGTTCTTGATGTTGTATTTATGTAATTTTTATATAAAAGTTTTGTTTGAAACCCGCGTCGACAGGCGCGGGTTCGGGCTAGTTTTACAGTATTTACGTATCATAAACTTTGATGTGTAACTTTTTGTAGAGACAAAAAGTTTTTATAGATTTTATTTGAAAATTGTAGCACAAAATCCTAGCATTTAAATGAGTGGTTAAAAAAATGCGCGCAATAATCGATTCATATAAATAAAAATTCTTTAGTCTTAACATGACTTTGTTAGATTCGATAATTATTAGCTACAAAATTAGCACCTGGCTTTGGTCAAACTCTAACATAAAAATGGTTTTATTGCATGTAGTATAATCATGAACTTTGATACATGCGTCATTTTTCGAAAGGAAATAAATTTCATTTACAATTTTATTTGTTGTTTTATCAAAATAGACAAATTTAAAGGGGGCACACACGCTTCTCGAAAAAAATTTTTTCCTCAAATTGGTTGATTTTTGGTACTCGGGATTTTTCGGGCATGAGAATCGATTGGCGCAAGTCCCGAGTTCCGATTAAATGTTCATGACACCTTATCGAGGTACCTCATGTAAAAAAAATTAATTTTTTCGTAGGAGGTCATGAAAATTTTTTTGACCCTGGGACTTACTCCAATCGATTTCTCGTGCCTTTCGACGTTTATTTTTTGAATTTATAATAATATTTATTGAATTTTGTTAGAATTATGGCAGAAGAAGAATTTATGGAGTGGGAAAATAATGCGAATGAGCCAGATGAAGCACAAGAAATCGTAGAAGAGAAAAAACCAACCTTCGTTTTAGGCGAAATCGCTCAATTAGAAAAGTTGCTTCAAAGATGTCACGAATGTGGTCGTCCCAGTTGGAGTGCATCACATGGGGTATTCCGATAGTGACTCACAAAATTTTTTCGGAAATCGGGACTTGCGCCATTCGATTTCTCGTGCCCGAAAACCCCCGAGTACCAAAAATTGGCCAATTTGGAGAAAAAAAATTTTTCGATAAGCGTACTGGGCGTGCACTCCCTCTTAGGAAGAAGAGAAGATATATTTTATTATTTATTCAGTTGACCCACCGATTGACATAACCAAGAATCTCGAACTTTAAACTACCGACATTTGGGTGCGCCGATACTTGCGGACGAACTTTTGCGGACCGACATTTGCGGATTGCTGAAAAAAGCCCGATACAAACCGCAAATGTCGGGTCCGCAAATATCAGTTCGTGAATGTTCATCCGCAAGTGTCGGGTCCGCAAAAGTTCGTCCGCAAGTGTCCGCGAGCAGATATTTGAGGACAAATCGTGAGTTTTTTTAAATTTATTTTTCATTATGTCGTAAATTTAAAAAATTTTTTGAAATTTTGCCTATTTTGTCATTTTTAAGAACGATTAACTTTATTTCAGAGGGGATATAGCCCCTGCATAAATTGGATATAAAAGCTATCTATTATTACACATTGCTAACTGTTTTTCTATTTTTTATCCTTCTTTTTATCCTTTTTTGCAGGCCACATTTTATCGCAACAACTACTAACACATCGAACCATTCCAGGAGGCGTTGGAGGGACTTTAATAATTTTAAACAATAGATCATTGATTTCTACAGGTCTCTGGGCTTTCTCATCATAATCTGCCCAATCCTAAAAGTGTTTGTTTAAATCAGATGACCAAAATCGAATCTCGTTTGAAAAACTTGAATAATACCTTGAAACTCATCAAATCGATATTATTAAACAACGTTTCTGTTTCTTCTCCGATTGCATGCCAAAGATTTTTTGGCACAATTTCTTTTACTTCAAGCCCATTGACATAAAATGACGCTATTTTTTTATATGTATCATTGACAACTTTGTTATCTATTTCCTCATAAATACCATAGCCATATTCGAAATTATACATATCTAAAAAATTTTACTTCAAAAACTTAAAAAATAAACAATCACACGACTAAAAAAAGTGTGTCTAAAAATGAAAACTGGTAAAATCAGATTGGGAGTAGCTTATTATCACATAAAAAAATGTTCTTAACAACCATTTTTCGATAGTTTTCACTTTTTGGCACATTTTTGAGCGCCGTGAATCATACGTATAGTGTGCAAATTTCTGCAAAATTTACAATCTTCATAAATGTTATATTTTATTTGGTCATGTTCATGAGTTTTCTAAAAAATCTTAATAAGTCTCAATCAAAAGATCTGGAAAAGATCAACAATGTCGGTTCTGCCTTATAAAAAACCGAGGTGTTCCCCCCATTCGGGAAAAATTTATGTTTATAAATGAGGTTTTCCCAATTTTTAACATTTTTTGGCAAATTTTCTTAAGTGTTCTCCCCCCCCCCATTCAGATACATCAAAACCGCCATTAAATTGGGGGAGGACAAAGATGTAGCTGGACGGCTGGTATGGGAGGCACCCAAAAAAACACAAGGGTCCTTCTAATATTTTTTTTGATCTTCGACCGAAAAAATCGTAAGAGGGATCCTTATGTTTTTTGGTACGAATGTGGGGGGGGGGGGAAGTGCCGATCCCGATACCCCCCTTTACAGCTATGTTCTTGATGGGAGGAGCGAGCAGGATCGAAGGTATCTTAAGATGCGCCGGGTGAAATTGGTGAAGAAAAAATACATAAGGGTCCACCCTATGATTTTTTTTGACAAAAGCTTAAAAAATCAGAAGGGACTCTTGTTTTTGGATGCCCTCACCTGAAATGAGTACCTTAGCTAGTGCACAGGGAACGGGTGGTGTCCCGCTCCCATCATACGAACTTATTCGACCCTATTTCACTTACAGATGGAATAACAACATATTCTATTTCTTTCTCACATGCTGTACATTCAGTCTAAATTTTTCATAATTTATGAAAAAATTTAATACAGGATGCCGAAAAACCGGAACTTGAGCGATTTTTTCATGTTTTTTGGGCCAGAAATTTTTTTCTAAAGCATTGTTTCTAGGAATAATTTAGTGCGGGAAATTGATCGATATTATTGCATTCCCGAGGCATAAAAACGCTTATTTGACCCTGATTCAGGGAAATTTTCGTTTCAAAAAACGATTTTTTGCCTGAATCAAGTTCAAATAATGGTTTTTATGCCTTGGGAATATACGTGGGCAAGGGGCGGGTTGACCCACCCCCATATCGCCGCAAGAGGGTAAAATGTCGAAAACATGTCGCAGTGGGGTATGATGGATGAGGGAAAAATTGTATCGTAGGTCGGTGCTTCGCGCCGATCTGCGATACAATTTTTTTATGTATGAAATGTGATACGTTTTTTTGGTCGACAAATGTACCGCATTTGGGTCTTCGACCTACCCCGCTTGCCCATGTATGTTTGGGAATACGCACAATCGATTCCCCGTAAAAATTACCCTTAGAAATGATATTTTTAGAAAAAGTTTTCGGGTCCGAAAAAGATGAAAAAAATTGCCCAAATTTATGTTTTTTTTGGTCATCCATTAAAATTCAAAAATTTTGCATAAAACAAAAAAATACCTTCAAAACGGCAAAAAATTTCAAAAAGGTGATATTTAGGTGACTTTAGGTGGCATTTAAGTGATTCATTTTTAGGGTGCTTACCATCAGTTGGCAATCGAAAATTGAC
>JAQGBS010000817.1:0-18828 GCA_034698545.1 Acrobeloides obliquus
CTGAAAACAGTAACTTATTTTATTCTATTCCGAATTGCTTATAATTTGTTTTCTGAGGGAGTTGGCAAAAAAGTTCGAATATAGTCAAAAAAATTTTTGGCTACCAGTAACATAAGAGAGACTCTTATGATCATAAGAGAGACCCTTATGATTTTTCGGAAAAAATTTTTTCTAAAAAATCACAAGGAGGGACCCTTATGTTTTTTCGGGCCTTCGGCCCTTAAAAGGGTACCGGTATCCTTGGTACACCCCCCGTGACTACGTCACTGGCTACCACAAAAATTTTATTGAATCAAGCACGTGTACACTGAAACTAAAAGAAACGTGGATCGTTATATAGCTTTTTTGATGCATCCCTGCATGGTTGTATGGCGGGAAAATCAGGATTAGTACTAAAATAAGGATTAGTTAGTACTAATAAAAAAATAAGGATTAGTTAGTACTAACTAAAATAAGAATTAGTTAGTACTAACTAATCCTGATTTTCCCGCCATATGACCACGCAGAGATGCATCAAAAAACTATATAAAGATCTACGTTTCTTTTCGCTTCAATGTCATGTTGCCTGATTCAATGAAAAGTTCTATGGTAGCCAAAAAAAATTTCGACTATACCAAGTGTATAATGCATCGGCTCTTATTTATTATTTGCCCAATCCCGCCAAGATTAAATTTTAAAAATAGTGGAATTTCAAGTTAATTTTTATCAAAGTTCATGAAAAATGGAGCATTTTTTTGTTTTTACGGCATGTTCTGAATCGTTGTAGTTTTTGAGATGATTGTGTGTGAAGTTTCGCCTGTGTATTACAACGAAAACATCTACACAGTGGTCAAATCCCTGATTCAATAAAAATCTGTATACTGAGAAGAAAATAATCCAAAATCCTTGAACAATTGGGAAAAAATAAATACAGCATTTTTATATCTCGTCGAGACGAATCAAATGACAATAAAATTATTGAATTCGAACAATGTTTTGGGTTATTGAAACGAAAATTCTGATTCATGTTTTCGTTTTAATAACCCGAAATATTGTTCAAATTCAATAATTTTGGTGTCATTTTATTCGTAAAAAATGCTATATTTATTTATTTTTAAATGTTTAAGGATTTTGAATTATTGTCTTCTCAATATACAGAATTTATTGATTCAGGGAAAAAACTATCGTGCAATCTTTCGTCGTAATACACAAAATTTCAAAAATCGCCAACTTCACATGCAATTATCTCAAAAACTACAACGATTCAGAACATGCCGTAAAAACGAAAAATGCTCTTATTTTTCATCAACTTTCCAAATATCTACAAAAATGGCAGCGATGAATTTTTCGATTTTTGAGTAACTTTTTCCGATTAGACTGGTCCGTTAAGATCTATTATTTTTAGGAAATTTATAAGGACAACACTCGAACAATGGGGGTTGTTATCTGATTCTTTATTGACATCGCGATCTTAAGACGAAACCGATCTAAGTAAATATTCTTTTCGAGCAGTATAAGACGTTTTGAATGTTAGGAAACGATGACATGGGATAAGTTTAAATGTAGTGTTTTGAAAATACAGGTTGGCCTAATAAAGTGGATTTTTGTGGCCCTCTTGGTGCCAACAACTTGAATTTTCAAAAAGTTCTCTCAAAATTGTCTGAAATTTGGTGTCAGGGGGGGGGGGGATTCGATATTGGCAACACAAATCTAAGGAATTTTTTTATTTTGACCACGGGAAGGTGTTCCCTATGAGGGATATACACCAAAAGTGCCTCAAAAACTTTGTATTCCCTAAATCAGGGTCAGACAAGCATTTTCATGCCTTGAAAATGCGCGCATTCGATTTCCCCGACTAGAAAAAAGTTAGTGTGATCGAAAAGTTCGTTAAAAATCGACTTCTATAGCCAAATATCGACATTTAAAAATTGCATCATTGAAAAACCCCCATTTTTGGAAAAAGGGAATTTTTTGTGAAAAATTGAATTTTGCTAGAAAAATGTGCATTGACACGAAAACATGAGTTATGCTCAAAAAACTGATTGGGTCGTACATGTCTGCATAATACTGAAAAAAATTTCAACGATAACGAAAGAAAAATGCCGAATTTTGAATGTTTTTTGAGCCGACAATACTTATCGAACAACCCAATACATCTAGAGGAATCATTTTTTAGAAAAATCAATTTCCGGGGTCCCAAAAAATCAACTTTTTCTGGGTCACTCTTTATATCATAAAATGGTTTTCGAGATCAAAAGATTAGGAAAACTTACAACGGTTGGCTATTACGAAAATGTGAAGCGACTGAAAATCCAAAATAAGACCCATCAGGTCCAGTCTTATAAATTGGAGAGTTTGTATCAATATTAAAGGCGTTAGAGGAATAAAAAATTAGATAGAATAAAATTGGCAGTAGTAGAAAAATCCCTGAGAACATCGTATAAGTGAACTTCTGGTCAACCAACAACAAAACTAACAAAAATAGTAGCAAATTTAGTAATGTGTCACCACCTTCTCATCTTATATCTAAAATAATCTAAAATGATTTCCGTTAGATGATTCACGTCGTAAAATATCAATGTTCTTCTCATCCTACACATGAAGGACGTTTATATACATATGTATTATCAAATTTTCTGCAATGGCTAATAAAAAAAGAAGCTATTTCGGCTCTTATACCCCAACGTGGTCTAAAATCGAAAAATTTCATTTCTCAAAAATGATCTCATAGGGGGTAAGTTTATGCGAGAAGTCGATTGCACGCATTCCCGAACCTTAAAAATGCCTCCCTAGCCCTGATTCAGAGAAAACTTGTGTTTTTGAAGCAAACATGATCATTTTTCGCATTTTCAAAAACTCAATTTTTTCTTTGTATCAGGGATAGGGAAGCAAAGTTCAGGATGCGCACAATCGATTCCCCGCATAAAATTACCCCCTGTGGGGTCATTTTTGAGAACATTTTGAGAATAAAATTTGATTGTAGACCATGTTCAATGGGTTATAAGAGGTAGAGCCTTTTAAGTATAATAGTAGAAGTAGCTCCAGAAAAAATATTGTAAAAAAGGAAAGTCGGTGGGAAATCAACAGAAAACAGTTCTCCGTTGTTCCTTGACCAACAACATCAACAACCGCCCAGTTTTCGTTTGAACCAGCAGAGAGCGCTAATTCGAAGGCTACCGTTAAAGAAAATCGGACTGGCTTCTTCTTTCTTCAATCGGGCCACATTCCTTTCGTGTGTGTGTGTGAGAGCGACAGGAATCCGAACGAAACGTACAACTCGTCCGCCGTTCGAATTATTTGTACAGTTTGACCTTTGACGAATCTGAAAAACTGAACGGAAGAGAAAGTCCATCTTTTCTTTAACAGCGGACATGTCGACAAACATTCCGCTAGAGAAGATGCTATAAAACATACAAAAATGATCGGGAAATCCGATGGACAAAAGCAGTTCATCTCAGCGATTAGGAAATTGATCATGCGGAGATTTGTAGTAAAAAAATGGTTCAACTACAAATATACAGGTTTTCTTAAAGGCCAGTGGGGGAAAAAAAGTTGCCATTTTTGCAGATATTCGGAAAGTTCATGAAAAATGGAGCATTTTTTGTTTTTACGGCATTTTCTAAATCGTTGTGGTTTTCGAGATAATTGTGTTTGAAATTACATGTTTTCGTTGTAATACACAAGCTTTTTAAAAATTTTTGCGAAAAAATAGATTTTTTACATTTTCATAACATTGTAGCAGTTTCTTATAGCTAAATAAGACGAACAAAATGACACCAAAATGATCCAATTTGAAAATTGTTTTGGGTTATTGAAACGAAAACATGAATCAGAATTTTCGTGTCAATAACCCAAAACCATTTTCAAATTGAATAATTTCGGTGTCGTTTTGTTCGTCTCATTTAGCTATAAAAAACTGCTATACTGTTCATTTTAAAAATCGATTAAAAATTCAAAAAAGTCTGTGTATTACAAAGAAAACATGAACACAAATTCAAAATTTCAAACGCAATTTTCTCAAAAACTACAACGATTCAGAAATATCAACAAAATTGACAACTTTTTTCCCACTGAACTGGTGAAATCAGAAAAAAGGATGTACAGGAAATTAAATTTTTGAATTCCCGCTGGAGCCAGTTTTCGTTTCAATACACAGACTTTTTGTGGAAAAATCCATTTTTGTATAAATTTTTAACATTTTCATTTAATGAACAATGTACCAATGTTTTATAACTCGCCAAGACTAATAAAATGACACCGAAATTATCCATTTTGAAAATTGTATTGGGTTATTGAAGCGAAAACATGAGTCAGAATTTTCGCTTCAATAAGCCAAAACCATTTTTAAATTGAATAATTTCGGTGTCATTTTATTCGTCTTGGTGAGTTATAAAAAATTGCTATAATGTTCATTTTATGAAGATTTAAAAAATCGATGCAAAAATGGATTTTTCCACAAAGTCTGTGTATTGAAACGAAAATTCTACTCTGGTGGGGATTCAAAAATTTAATTGCCTGTACACTACCTTAAAGATATTCAAGAAGTGTTAAAAAAGGAAATGCAAAATAACAAATAGAAAAACTCAAAAAAAATTCATATTAAAAAAATTCAGCAAAATTAAAAACCCTATTTTTATTACAAACACGGCTTAGTGGTAGTGCTCCAAGATTCGAGTTTAAGGGCCTCGGGTTCGATTTCCACCTGAGTATATTTGATTTTGCTGGCATATTCCATGGTTAGACAACTTTTTTTCAAAAATTTTTCTTGAATGTTGCTCCGAATAGCGCGTTACATATTTTTGTGTCACGTAAAAGACAAGTCAAGCTGAAAAAAATATGTGCCACTAAAAACAGTGGTCAATACTAAGCAAATGTGATAGAAAATTAATGTTTAAAATGGTAAAAAACCCATATCGCATACAAAATATGCGAGCACGCGCGAAATATAGGAAGACGCGCTGCGCTAGTGTCCGTCCAAGTGGCCATCATCCGCGACCCGAAGTGCCCCTTCTCATTTCCATGGCTCAGACAGATGGATGAACATAGAAGGAGAGTACCACAATGAACACATTGTAAAGGTTCACACGAGAGCATCTCCACTCTGAAGAGAGAGACAGAGATGGACACAACAACGCCTCGGACATGAGCATTCAGCATTAAAAGGCAAACATCATCATGGCACTGCCATCGACGAATTCGGCGAAAATTATTACACAATACAAGTTTTTCAAAATTAGTGGATTCAAATTAGCGGCTTCTCTTGCTAAAAATTGTCAAAATTTGAAAAATTTTGATAATTTTTTTATCAAATTTTTCAATTTTTAACGAATTTTTCGATTTTGACACATTTTTCAATTTTTGGAGAATTTTTCAAATTTTCTCAAATTTTTCAATTTTTAACCATTTTTACCGAATTTGTCAATTTGTAACGAATTTTTTGATGTTCGTAAAAAACTCCGTGAGAATTGACCTAGTGCCAAAATAAAAACAAAAATGAAAAAATTTGTTAAAGCATTTCATTTCCTTCAGTTCCTTATAAAGTTTTAGGCATATTTAAGGAAGAAAAAAAATTTAATTTCACTCCAACAGCAAATACTCACGCAACATTCAGTTGCAGACAATGTTATGCAAATTAATTTTCCAGCATATGCGCATGCACTACTCCGCGAAACCTACCAATTCTTAATCCATTTAAATAAATGGCACTCGAATCGGCATTCCTCATTCACATTCAAATGAAAAATGAGTTTTAAAACAAGTGTACATGTTTGCCTAAATATCAACTTCAAAAGATTTACTTCAAAAAATAAATCAATTAAGATATGGCTTGCTATAAAAAAGTTTCCTATTATCTTTCACAATTTTTTGTTGCAAATATTAACCATAGATTTATGTCACCAACTGGCAATTGGGAAAATTGCCAGTTGATGACATAAAATCTCTACCAAGGCTTAGGCGTAGACTTAGGCTTAGGTCTAGGCTTAGGCTTAGGCTTAAGCTTAGACTTAGATCTAAACCTAAGCATAGGCCTTGTGGACCAGGAAAAATTGCTAATAGTGCATAAGTACCATATTTTTTCTGTCACCAACTGATATTAAATATTTTTCTTTAAAAATTAAATTATCTGTTGCTTACATAGATTTATGTCACCAACTGGAAATTTCTCCAATTGCCAGTTGGTGACATAAATCTCTGTCACCAACTGGCAGAGATTTTATGTCACCAACTGGCATCTACCCATTTTGGAGCCCCTAACTCAAGAAATTCTTTTTTTCACAAAAAGTGATATTTTACAAAGTTGTTCCTGAGATAACGCCAAACAACTTTGTAGAATATCACTTCGTATGAAAAATTTTTTTGATGGCTTAAATTTTAATTGAAGTTTTGAAAATTTGTATATTGAAGTTAAAATTTATACATGATGGATAAATTGTCAAAACGGACACCCATGGGGTTTTTCTATTTTATAAATCGATTGTGCGCAATCCCGGATCATGCAACTTCTTACTTGACTCTGGTTCAAGGAAAGAGGTCAATGTATTGAAGAGAAATACACAAGCTCCTCCCTGAATTAGGGTCAGAGAAGCGTTTTCAGTGTTCGGGAATGTGCGAAATCGATTTCCCCACATATAAACCCCTCAGGGTTGTCATTTTAGACAACTTAGCCCTCATGTATGACTAATTTCGATTTTAGCTTCAATACACCGACCCTTTCCCTGAATCAGGGAATAATTTTCAAGGTTCTGGAATGCGCGCAATCGATTTCCTGCATAAAAAACCCCAAAGGTGACATTTTCGACCATCCAGTTCTCCTGTACGATTTACGGGCAAAAATGTTTTTAATAGCCTGCTTATGTTTTTGTCCAAGTTTTTTGAAAAAATTACAAAAATCAAAATAGTCCCCTCCCCCCCCCATTATGATTTTTCACCAAAATTGACCAAATTTTCTCATTTATACAGGGTGAAATAAAAAAGTGCATTATGTGATTTCGCAGACAAAATCAAATCGACTCAGGCGGGATTCGAACCCGAGACCCTTAGACTCGAATCTTGAAGCACTACCACTGAGCCAAGTTCACGATTAATAGGCATTAATCTGTAATTTTTCGTGCAAAATTTTTAGTCTTTCTATTTTTTATTTTGCATTTTCTTTTTAAACAAATTTTTTGGGCCCAAAAATTTTTTTCCTAAAAATGACTCATATACAAATTTAGCGAGATATTTGATGTGGGGAATCGATTGCACACATTTTCTAAGCATAAAAAATTATCTTGACTTTGACCCTGATTCAGGAAATGAGTTAAAATATAAATTTAGCAACAAAAATCAATAGCTAAACCCACATTGTGAACTTTACCCTGCAAAATTCAAATGATAAAAAGAGGTAGTGGTGTTTGATAAGCAGTGCTCAATTGACTATTCTCGTGACACGACGTTGGAAGGTTCTTTGTTGGCTTGCATCTACATATTCTTTCAAATATTCTTCATTTATGGAAACTTTTGATGGTTAATTTCCCTAATTTGTTTTAACAAAATTATTCAATACTTTTTTTTAGTAAATCCAAGTTCAAGTGAACTTGAAATCCAGTATCCATTTTCGCCTGAAGTGGACGATCGAGTGTGTGCGATTTGTAATGCACCATCAACAGGCTATCATTTCAATGGTAACCGGTTCATACAGCTTCTTTAATAGTTTTATTTAGCCCCATCATGTTCAGCGTGTGCCGCATTCTTTCGACGAACTGTCACACTTAATCGTAAATTCGAATGTTCACAAGACAATGGTTGTACGATTGATTACAGTAATTTTTCAAAAATGTACAGGATGTGCCAAAAAGCCGCATTTTGAGACTTTCAAAAATTTTCCAAAAAATTGAGGAAAAATATGGGGGGAGGGGATTTGACACGAACATTAAAATCATAGTAAAATGTTTAAATTTTTAGCTATGCGAGCTCTTTGTAGAGCATGTCGTTATAGAAAATGCATTACATGTGGCATGGATAGGAAAGGTAAGTTATTTTTTATATAGGCTGTCCCCAAAAAGGGTACTTTTGCAATTTAAAAAAAATTTCCAGTTTTTTTACTTTTCACTATATAGCTTATAGGGGGTTTTTCTATGTGAGGAATAGATTACGAGATTGCCGAATCTTGAAAACACTTCCCTGACCCTGATTCAAGAAAAATGATGGGTGTATTGAAGCGAAAATGAACTGAAGATTGGATTTTCGCCGGAAAACCAGCTGTCTAGGGGTTTTTATAGGAGCGGAAACGATTGCAAGTATTACCGAACCTTGAAAACGCTTCCCAGACCCTGATTCAGGGAAGAGATTGTATATTGAAGCGAAAATAGGCTAAGGAGTGAAGGACCGACAATGTGCGCAATAGATTTCTCGCATAAAAAACCCGTATAAGGTTATTTTAGTGAAAATGAAAAAAATTGAAAATTATTGAAAAAAATGGCAAAATTGCTCCTTTTTTGGGGACAGCCTGTAATTAAATTCGAATTTTTAGCTGTACAACCACGACGTGATGGCTTATTTATAAGAAGACGTGTTAAGCCCATGTGCTCTTCAAATACAATGCCAGCAAGCTTGCAAATAAATGCAAATGAACAAAAGTTCGAACAAGCACCAATCGTACACAAAAATAACACACGGCGAGCGAAAGTTTGCAAAAAGTTCAGCTCTATACAACCACCATAGCGCAATGGAAAATATGAGACGTTTCACGCCTATGTAGCCGAGTTCGATTCCCATTCCCGTCCAATAGTTTTCGCCTATTTAAATATTTTGATAAATTTGGTCCCCCAGGGGTAATTTTAAGCGCTGATTACGAATTTGATGTTATTTTTTAATGAAAACCCCTAGAAACTCCTGAAAATTATATTTTTTGCAATTTTTACACAGTGTAATCAGCGCCTAAAATTACCCCTAGGGGACCAAATTTACAAAAATATTTAAATAAACGAAAATTATTGGACGAGGGTGGGAATCGAAACCGGCTCCATAGGCGAGAAACGACTCATATTTCCACTGCGCTATGGTGATTATATAGAAAAAGATGTTTTACAAACTTTCGCTCGTCGTGAACAAGTGGGGGACTTTTGCGTTCTCATATATGCGTACCTGACATTTGCACTTTCACATTGCGCTCCGACAATTGAACCCCGATATTTACGTTCCGATATATGCGCGCTAATAATTGCGCCCCGACATCTGTGCCCCTACATATGCACACTAATAATTGCACCCCGACATTTGCGCTCTGACATTTGCACCCCTACATATGCGCATTAATAATTGCGTCCCGACATTTGTGCTTGTAAAATAACTTTCACAAATGGTCGAAAATTTTAAAAACAGAAAGGGCGCACAAATCGGGTGCACAAATGTCGTTGCGCAATTATTAGCGCGCATATGTCGGATGTGCAAATGTCGGGGCGCAAATTTCGTTGCGCAATTATAGAGCGCAAATGTCGAGGCGCATGTGTCGGGGCACAAAAATCGAGAGCTCAAAAGTTGGGTGCGCAAGTGTCGTTGCGCAAATGTGAGAGCGCAAAAGTCCCCCACCCGCGATGAACAATAACAAGTATTTGAAATGCTTTTAGGATCCACAAATCTTCAGGGTAATGCCTCAAGAAAATATCTCACTTTCATCGATTGAGTCGTTCGAAAAGCCGGCTGAACCGATGGACAGTGTTCCCATAGCCATCCCTTCTATTATTTACAATCCAAATGTGTAAGATGTTTAGAAGTCATAAACCCCATTCACCTTTTATTTGTCTGTTTTAGATTCCGTTTCGATCCGGAAACCTCGGTGCAACAGCTTCTCGCCGAAGAGGCGAAAATGAATGAGCGACGAAGATTGCTCTATTGTGACAGGCCATTGTCGGACCTTCTTTCCACAAATGATGAATTAGTAAATTATTTGCCATATTTTAAAAACTATCTTGTTAGCCATTTACTAGTGAAGATTTACGCCCGTTACGTTTCATGGCATTTAGGCGTGATGTGCGGACTTTGATCCTGACAGTGTTTGAATGGATTCGGGGTTGGCCATATTTTGACAAGCTCAGTGTTGGGGATAGGGTAAGAGAAAATTGAAAAAATAAAATTAGAGGATGGCCCGAAAGATGGGATTTTTGCGATTTCCACGATTCAAATTTTTTAAATTTTCTCCAAAATAACCCTATATAGGACAAAAAGTTGATTATTTTTAAAAATTCGGTTATTGGTCAAAAATTTGATTTTGATCCAAAAATTCGATTTTTCTTCAAAAATTCGATTATTGTAAAAAGAGTCTTGGTAAAAATTAAAAATTTTGAAAAAATCGCAAAAATTCTCATTTTTTTATGGCCACCCTGTATTATTTTTCTTCAGAAACTTCTTCTGCGACGATGTGTACTTTATCATTCGTTTCTTGATCCAGCATATCTTACAATGACACTCGGTCAAGAGAATATATTCTTGATGCCAAATGGAATGTTTGTTTCTACAGAAGAAAATGGCCTTGGTTGGGAAGATGAATTTCCAGAAATTACAGCCGAAATTAAGAAAAAGTATGCTTACTTAAAAGACAAGTCCAGTCGGAAAAAAGTTGCCAATTTTTGTACGTATTCGGAAAATTCATGAAAAATGGAGCATTTTTTGTTTTTACGGCATGTTCTGAATGGTTGTAGTTTTTGAGAAAATTGCGTTTGAAATTACATGTTTTCGTTGTAATACACAAACTTTTTAAAAGTTTTTGAGGAAAAATTGATTTTTTAAATTTTTTTAAATTAACGTTGTAGCTATTTTTTATAACTCGCCAAGACGAATAAAATGAGACAAAAATTATCCAGTTTGAAAATTGTATTGGGTTATTGAGACGAAAATTCTGATTCATGTTTTCGTTTCAATAACCCAAAACAATTTTCAAATTGGATAATTTTGGTATCATTTTTTCGTCTCATTAGCTATATATCTCTTATGAATATTTGTGGATAATTTCATACAACCAATAATAACCCCTTTCTAGAGTATATCGCCCGTTGATGGATCGAGTGATACGAGAAATTATAGAGCCAATGAAAGTCATGGAAATGACGCTAACGGAATTTGTTGTTCTCAAAGCGCTTGTTTCATGGAAAAGTGGTTAGTTTTTAACGAATATTCTCACGCGAGGTTGATTGCTTACACATTTATTCATTTTTAAACAAAAGAAAAATGGAGTAGACTACAAGGCACGTCACCCCACCCAGGCATGGTGTAAAAAAAACCGAAAAGCTTGTTCATAGCATGAGTCAAAATTAAAATAATGTCACTAATCGACTCAGCTTGCTAAGAGTATCAAAACAAGTACCATATCAATGTGGGTTTGGGGTTTTCCCATGACCGAGTGGCTAACTTGCTCGGTCTTCACTCATAGGACACGGGTTCGAATCCCAGATCGAATTTAAGGTTTTCCAAATTTCATAAAATTTTTTTGCATATCTTTATTTTGGCATCTAAAACACGTTTGCAATCATTTTTTGGTTGATACAGCTATACAGTAAGGCTAGGTCTTGCATTAAATTAAAATCACTACTATACAGTTCCAGTAAATGTCTAACAACCAAAAAATGATTGCAAAGTGTTTTAGAGAGTCAAATAGAGATATGCAAAAAATTTCATGAAAATTGGACAACTTTAAATTCGAACCGTGATTCGAACCCGCGTGTAAAGTGGAAATCAGTCATTTTAACCACTCGGCCATGGGAAAACCCACAAACCCATGATATGGTACTTGTTTTGAAGCTCTTGGCAAACTGAGTCGATTGGCGACATTTATTTTTAATTTTGACCCGTGTCCTGTTTTTTGTGAGCCATGAAGGTCGACATTAAATTTATTTCAAAGCAAAAAATATAATCAAGACACTCTCACGAGTTTTAGGCCTTTCCGACTTCTCTGACATCAATAAACCAGTAATCTATGCCCAGATTGAAGCCATATTGAAAGGACTACACTTGTATTATCTTAAGATGAATTTTGATGAGGGAACAATTGCCGAACGAACAGGAAATCTGCTTCTCCTAATCGTCAATGTTTTTGTAAGCTTCAGTTTATAGGTAGTTAAAGGACAAAGTGTGCAACAAAAAATGGACACTTTTGTTTCTTTGACCCTTATTCAGGGAATGAATTCGGTGTATTGACGCGAAAATCAAAAAGTTTCTTTTTCCCCCCGTACACCAACTCCGTTCCCTAAATCAGGATCAAGATAATTTTTTCATGCTTAGAAAATGTGCACTATCGATTCCCCGCATAAAACTACCCCAGATAGATGCTTTCCATGCTAAAATCGACATTTTTTCGATTTCGCGTCATTACACCAACTCCATTCCCTTAATCAGGGTCAAGACAACTTTTTCATGCTTAGAAAATGTGCGCAATCGATTCCCCCGCATGAAATTACCCTTATATGGGTCATTTTTAGTAAAAATTTTCCAGTCCCAAGGGAAAAAAACTACCCTTAATTGAGGATAAGACAGATTTGTAGTATTAAGGGACCAGTCTACTTTCGTGGAGTTTATTTCATGTGATAGAGCACAAAATTTGGAACATTTTTTGCTTTTACGGCACTACTTGAAAATCTAATGGTTCAAAGTTATGAGCAAAAAAAATTACGAAAAAAGTTTCAAATAAGTTTTTATATTGAAGCAATTAGCCGGCACTCAAGGATCAATCAGTTTGTATATTGAAACGATTTAATAAAACATTATAAAATTCAAAATATAGCCAATTTGGGTTAAAATACATATAATTAATTTTTATAACTCACTGAGACGAATAAAATGACACAAAAATTATCAAATTTGAAAATTGTTTTGGGTTATTGAAACGAAAACATGAATTAGGGTTTTCGTTTTAATAACCCAAAATATGTCTCAATTCAATAATTTTGGTGTCATTTTATTCGTCTCAGTGAGTTATAAAAAATTAATTATTTTAACCCAAATTGGCTATATTTTGAATTTTATAATGTTTTATTAAATCGTTTCAATACACAAACTGATTGATCCCTGAGTGCCGGCTAATCGCTTCAATATAAAAACTCATTTGAAACTTTTTCGCAATTTTTTTCGCTTATAACTTTGAACCATTAGATTTTCAAGTAGCAAAAATTTTCAAGTAGCAAAAAATGCAAAAGCAAAAAATACTCGAAATTTTGTGCTCTATCACATGACATCAACTTCCCAAAAGTACGATTAATCCTTTAAGACTAATCTACTTTTGATGAATTGATAACATATAATAGAGCACAAAATTTCGAACATTTTTTGCTTTTACGATACTACTTGAAAATCTAATGGTTAAAAGTTATGAGCGAAACAAAATTGCAAAAAAATTTTCAAATTTGCCGTAATTTGCCTGTGCTCAGGCATCAATCAAATTGTTTATTGAAACGATTTAATAAAACATTATAAAATTCAAAATCCTTGAACATTTGGGAAAAAATAAATACAGCATTTTTAATGCTTCGTCGAGACGAATAAAATGACACCAAAATTATTGAATTTGAACAATGCTTTGGGTTATTGAAACGAAAATTCTGATTCATGTTTTCGTTTCAATAACCCGAAATATTGTTAAAATTTAATAGTTTTGGTGTCATTTTATTTGTCTCGGCGAGATATAAAAAGTGCTGTATTTATTTTTTCCCAAATGTTCAAGGATTTTTTTATTAAATCGTTTCTGATTGATCATCAAGCTCTTCGTTTCAATGTTCAAACTTGTTTGAAAATTTTTTGTTTCGATCATAACTTTTTACGGTTAGATTTTCAAGCAGTGCTGTAAACGCAAAAAATGCTCGAAACTTTGTGCTCAATCACATGACATCAACTAGTATAATGGTCATTTAATTTATATGAGTGGATGAGCAATGCCTACATTTAGTCAAATATCTGCTCCACACAAGGCTATTAGAGGACCAAAATCCAATTTTATTTCTTGCAAAACGTAATTTATGAATGGCTCTCTAAGTGGCTTCCATTTTTTCATTTATAGGACGAACTTCTTTCCTCCTCTTAATCATCATCTTTGAGACAATAGATAAAAAGTTTTTTTTAACGACTTTTTTGAATCGCTAAAATTCAAATTTCAACCTCCGGGGATCGAACCCTCGACCTTTAGAATGAATTCTCGAGTACTAACCAATCGGCCACGTGGGTTGCTTTTATTTTCTCTCGTTGAAACAGACTATAATGATTTTCTTCATAACAGAATTTTTTCACAAAAAGTGATGTTTGACAAAGTTTTTCTTGAAATCACGACGAACTACTTTGTAGAACATCATTTTTTTGAAAAAATTCTACTAGGGAGATAATCCTTATGCAAATTAAAGGGGGCGACATTTATGGCCTAATACAAGAAAACAATTTTTTCTAAAAAAATCATTTTTAGAAGTAAAATCATGCGAGAAATCGATTGCGCATTTTTGCACTTCGGCGATGCGCGCAATCAATCTCTCGTATGATTTTACCCCTAAAAATGATCTTTTTAGACAAATTTTTTCTTGAATTAAGCTATAAATGTCATCCCTTTTTAATAGACAGACAACTTTTTTCGGATACACTGTAAGTAAGATTCTGTCGAAATTGACAGCATTTCAAAATAAGATCTAGATTAAATTCATTTTTTTTAAATTTTGTAGAAAAAATTGCCGGAAATCCTCCCTTTTAAATCATGCGATTAAGTGAACTTGCATTCTTTTAAACCTTAAGCCTACATTTAACCTGACTCATAGATTATTTATCTTTTCAGGCAATTGGCATCGAATGTCTGGAAAATCATCATAAGATTCAGTTCTTTGATTTGTGGGAACTTGACTCGCTGCTCTTGAAGTTACTCAAAATGGGGCTTTAAAAATAGGAAAACGAACACTACTGTTTTCTATGTTGTGTAAATAAATTTAGAGTAAATATTGGCTTTTTGACGATAGTTATAAAGATTGTATGTGGGCAATAAATTGTCTCCATGCTGTTCTCGGATTACATGTACGACCCTATGTTTCGATCTGCTTTTTACGTATTAATCCGCTTATTCGAGGATTTCTTTTTCCCTATATCTTAAGTCGATCTAGAACAGTGCATGTTTTTGAAGTGTACTTAATCAAATTAATTTCAAAACTTAATTAAAAAGATTTTAAATTACAAGCACGCAAGTGGGGGGAGTTGCATCACGTGTGTTGCCCTAATTATCGTTGTATTTATGTAAGTCTCGCCTAAAAGTCCAATTAAAAAAATGATCAAAACCTTAGCTTTTCTGGGAATAGTTATTGACTTTTTAAAGGATCCCATTTTTTCTCGCACAATTATAAAACACTAATTCGAGACGACGTCTCGAATTCGTCTCGACCTCGTTTGAGTTGGTTTTGTATATTGACACGAAAACATGAATTTTTTAAAAACGTGTCCAAATCGATCGAGCGATAGCTCAAAAAATTCCTTAGCGCATGCTGAATAACTTCAGTTGTTACCAATTTTTATGAAAACCTTTATGTTTTAAAGAAAAACCTTGTAAACTTTTTGTTTTTTGCTCCAGCTGTTGAGTTTTGATATCAAATAGTTTATAATTTTTACATCGAGAAAAATGTGTGAATTCTACACTAATTTTTTGCTAGGAAATCTTGCAAATTTGTTAATTTTATATGTGGTTTTATGTTTTGTTAAAGGTATAATTGACTTCTCAGTGCAAATTCAATCGAGAAGAACTTTACAAAAACTTACTAGACGATTTGGACTTTTTTCATAAAAACCGATTTTGGTTCATAAATGGTTCCCTCTTTAAAGGAACAGTCCAGTCAGATAAAAGTACTAATAATTTGCTTAGTTGGCTTGGGTTAGGCTTGGGCTTAAGCTTGGGCTTAGGCTTGGGCTAGGCTTGGGCTTAAAGGACCAGTCCATTCAGATAAAAGCATACGTGGGCAAGGGTGTGTGCCACACCCCCCCCCCCTTCTTCTTAAAAGACAAGAATTACCGAAAAAAGTATAAGGTAGTATCCTTATATTCTGGGACCACTTCTTATTTTGCCCCACCAACTTATTAAGAATATGAATCTTAGCCCATAGGACACTTCTTAAAAAGTGTATTTTAGACTTCAGTTAGATTTTTAACATAATTTTTGTTATGAAATATCGAAATTTCGAAAAAAATCATATTTTTATTTTGACCACTTCTTATTTTTGGTCAGCCAAACCTGGAGCCACACACCCCTTTGCCCATGTATGGATAAAAGTACCAATAATTTGCTTAGTTGACTTGGGTTAGGCTTGGGCTTAGGCTTAAAGGACCGGTTCAGTCAGATAAAAGTATCAATAATTTGCTTAATTGGCTTGGGGTTAAGCTTGGGCCTAGGTTTAAAGAATCAGTCTAGTCAGATAAAAGTACCACCAATAATTTGTATATATTTAGAAAATTCAAGAAAAATGGAGCATTTTTGTTTTTACAGTATGTGCTGAATCACTATAGGTTTCGAGAAAATTGCATTTGAAAATTTCGATTTTTAGTGCGAAAAATTTTTAAAAAGTCTGTATATCACAGCGAAAACATGTACATTACAAGGAAAAAACGAGGAAAAAGTCAATTTTTATAGCTACCAAAAAAGTTTAAATAAATTAAAAGATGGCATATTTTTCAGCTCGATTAGACGAATAAAATGATAATAAAATTATTCGATTTAAAAATTGTTTTGGGTTATTGAAACGAAAATTCTGATTCATGCTTTCGCTTCAATAACCCAAAACAATTTTTAAATCGAATAATCTTGGTAGCAATTTTTTCGTCTCATCGAGCTGAGAAATATGCCATCTTTTATTTTCAGTTCCGACTTGTTTTCAATATTCATATTCATAATCAAAATAAAGCATAAAATTTAAAAGTGCTTTGCATTGCTAATTTTGTTATTCTGAAGAATAAAGGAAGATTTAAAGTGTTGATAATTGAATTGTTCTTATTTGATTGTTAGTATTTTCTAGTCTTATTTCTTCTTTAGTATTTTCCTTCTGAGTATTTTCTAGGAAAAAAAGACCTAGAAAATAAGCGTTTTATATAAATGAAATTTTGGGAAAAAAATCACAATTGCCACTTTCTATTTTGTAACAAGTTTTAATTGTGTAAAAAGCGATGTGCTCTATCAAAATTTCAATTTCTAGAAATGTGTCATGCTCTCGGAAAAAAATTCCGCTATGTCACCACTTGTCTATTTATTCATGTATTTGTGACCTTAAATGCCGACGACAAAGCTTAATGAGTAGCTAATTTAAGCATTTTTAAACAAATGCTAGGCTAAAAGGACATATTCTACTATGTTTAACCAACAATCGAACGGGTCAATACACAACGGTTATCTATTATTCTAGGGCTGAGCGTTTTGATGGATTTTTTAAGCCCAGCAGTTGAGATCTCGTTACCTCGCAATAAAAAGTTGCAAGGTTTCATCAAACTCCACAGGTTTTAATAATAAAAACTTGCTTGGTTTGATGAAACCCCGCAACTTTTTATTGCAAGGTAACGAGATCTCAGCTGCGGGGCTTCAAAAACGGGCAGATGCCAGTTGGTGACATAAAACTCTACCAAGGCTTAGGCCTAAGCTTGCCAACTTTATTCGTATCAATTTTATCGTGCCTTTTTTTGAAAAAACTTTGTCGTGTCAACTTGTCAACAATCGTGCCAAATTTATTGTGTCAACTTTATGCGCGTCGAGTGGCGCGGCAAGTATAAATCCTGCATAAGAGTGAAAAAAGCAAAATGCAATTCTTGAGAGAGAAATTCAAATAAAAAACGTGAAAGAAGTAAGAGTAAAAAAGTCACGTGAAAAAAGTAATCGAGCCGTTTTTATGCCTCTTTAATCTTATTTTTATCTACTTTTTCATATATCAAATAAAATAATTATATCCGGATGCTGAATTATTTCAAGTTTCATATTTCTTTTTCTTTTAGCGTTGAGGTTTTTGTGATCCTAAATGTCAAAAACTTATCCGCAGAAGTGATAATTATTTTGTTTATATATAAAATTTCTAGACAGATGCGAATCCGTCACTGGCGGGATCTCCGAGAGTAGCAAGATGTAAAAATGATTTTTTATGTTGGCTTAAATTTGTTGTAAAATAAGAATTAAACAATTTTTCGAGGGGCACCCCGAGAGATCAGAATTAAAAAATTCTTTCGGATTCATGTTCATCCTACTCAAGAACCAAAGTACAAAAAATTAGCCAATTTGGGGAGCTTTTTGAAAATTTAGATTTTTCTCCTTTTTTAGGAGGAGGGGTGTCGTAGAACTCCTTAGATGATTTTTCCCAGAGCTGGGACCTACTTTTTTGGACTCAGAAGAAAATTTTGGGTAGAACGAGTACCATATCGTTGGGAAAAAATTTTGGAGCTCTTTCCCCTGGGGAGACGCAATCAACAGGATTCCAAAAATTGATACTTTTTGAAGTAATTTTATGGAAAAATATGCTCTAAAGGCTTAAGCCTAGGTTTAGGCCTAAGCCTAAGCTTAAGCCTAAACCTAGGCTTAAGCCCAAGCCTAAAGTTAAGCTTTAAGGACCAGTCCAGTAATTTACAACCATATGGGAAAATGATATATTCGAAAAGATCATGAAAAATGGAGCATTTTTTGTTTTTACAGCATGTTCTGAATCGTTGTAGTTCTCGAGATAATTGCGTTTGAAATTTGAATTTGTGTACAAGCTCTTCGTTGTAATACACAAACTTTTTTGCGGAAAAATTGATTTTTCCATCAATCTTTTAAATTTTTATAAAATGAACATTGTAGCAATTTGTATAGCTAAATGAGACGAACAAAATGACACCAAAATTATCCAATTTGAACAT